>JAJONQ010040065.1:0-32980 GCA_036250385.1 Solanum microdontum
ATTATTTAGCTTCCGCATCAATTTTATTATTCTTAGTATGCTCATGTCATGCCAGCAATGTTAGCTTGGGGTCACTTGTGATCCTAGGTCCCATGTCTGCATCTTGGGGGTAGCTCGGGGGGTGACAAACTTGGTATCAGATCACTAAGTTTAAGAGTCCTAGGATGCCTGAAAAGCCGCACTAGGTAGAGTCTTTTTCATGGGTGTGTAGTGCGCACCACATCTAATGAGAGGGAGGCTACAAAGTGTATTAGGAAAATCTTCATTTTCTTGTTACTTTTATCATGCGTAAGGTATGATCTAATTCCGTTCTAACTCGACGTTCTACATTTTAGATCATGCCTCCTCATAGAGCTAACGCCAGGAATGCGAATGCCAAGAATGCAAACACAGCTCCTCCAGTACCAGATCAAGAAGTTTCGAATGCAGAATTCCAGAACGCCATTCAGATGTTGGTTCAGAGTGTGGCCAACCAGAATAATCAGCGGGCACCAGTTTCGGCAAATGCTATTGTTGGGTCAGCTGTAGCTAGAGTGCGAGATTTTGTTAGGATGAATCCGCCAGAGTTCTTAGGATCGCAGATTGGTGAGGATCCCTAAAACTTCATTGATGAGGTCAAGAAGATCTTTGAAGTGATGCAGGTAACTAAGAATGATCGGGTTGAGTTAGCATCTTACCAACTTAAGGATGTAATTCATATTTGGTATACTCAGTGGAAAGAGAACATGGGTACATATGCAGCTCCTATCACTTGGGATTGCTTTAATGAAACCTTTTTGGACAGGTTTCTCCCGAGAGAGCTAAGGGAGGCAAAAGCTCAGGATTTTATGAATTTAAGACAAGGTAGCATGACAGTCCAAGAGTATGGGATCAAGTTTACCCAACTCTCCAGGTATGCCCCTCACGTGGTTGCTGATTCCAAGGCTCAGATGAATAAGTTTCTATATGGAGTGTCAGACTTGGTAAAGACAGAGTGTAGAAATGCTATGTTGCTGGAAAATATGAGCATCTCTAGGCTCATGACTCATGCTCAGCAGGTTGAGGGTGATAAGCTTAGGGAACAAGCTAAGTAGAACAAGAAGGCTAGGACTGGAAACTATGAGTATTCTCAACAGAAGTCAAGTGGTGGAAATTGCTCGCATGGTCAGTAGAAATTTTCAGCTCCATCACCTTCATCAGCTAGTGTTCCATCCTCCAAGTTCAGACAAGATCAGAAAGGTAGGGCATCAGGCTCTAAGTCTCAGGGGAGTGTTTCAGGTACCAAAACCTACCCAACTTACCCTAAGTGTGGTAAGAACCATCTGGGCGAGTGCCTTGTAGAGAAGGAAAGATGCTTTGGGTGTGGTCAGTCTGGTCACAAGTTGAGAGATTGTCCTTCTAGACAAGGTCAAGAAGGTAATAATGGTAGAGCTCAGTCAACAACTTCAGCAACGCCAACAAATCTCTCAACTCAGTAGGGTAAATCATCCGGTACAGGTGGCGGACAATGCTAAAACAAGCTCTATGCTCTTCAGGCTCGCTAGGATCAGGAAGATTCTCCTAATGTAGTCACTGGTACGTTACGAGTCTTTGATCTTGATGCTTATGCTTTATTAGATCTAGGGGCTACTCTTTCCTTTGTAACTCCTTATATAGCAGTTAAGTTTGATGTTAGTCCAGAAACTCTCTTAGTCTCTACTCCAGTCGGTGACCCAGTTATAGCGAGATGGGTATACAAAAATTGCCCTATCACAGTCTCTCAGAAAGTCACCTCAGCAGATCTGTAGAGTTAGAAATGGTAGACTTCGATATCATTCTAGGCATGGATTGGTTACATTCCTATTATGCCTCAGTCGATTGTAGAACTAGGATTGTTCGTTTTCAGTTTCTAGACGAACCAATCTTAAAATGAAAGGGTAGTAGCTTAGCGCCTATAGGTCAATTTATTTCTTACCTTAAGGCCAGAAAGATGATCTCTAAGGTTTATCTCTATCATCTAGTTCGGGTTAAGGATTCAAGCTCTAAAACCCCAACTCTTGAGTCAGTTCCAGTGGTTAATGAGTTTCCAGAAGTGTTTCCAGAAGATCTTCCCGAAGTTCCTCCCAAAAGGGAAGTTGGCTTTGGAATTGATCTTCTTCCAGATACACAACCTATCTCTATTCCTCTTTACAGAATGGCTCCTGCTGAGCTTAAGAAATTGAAAGAACAGTTGAAAGACCTTCTAGATAAGGGCTTCATCAGACCTAATATTTTGCCATGGGGTGCACCAGTGTTGTTCGTAAAGTAGAAAGATGGTTCTCTTAGAATGTGCATTGACTATAGGCAGTTGAATAAGGTCACAATCAAGAACAAGTATCCCATCCCCAGGATTGATGACTTGTTTGACCAACTTCAGGTTGCTAGTCATTTCTCAAAGATAATCCTCAGATCGGGTTATCATCAGTTTAGAGTCAGAAATAGTGACATTTTGAAGACAGCCTTAAAAACTCGGTATGGTCATTATGAATTTGTAGTTATGTCATTTGGACTAACCAATGCTCCTGCAGCTTTCATGGATTTGATGAACAGAGTGTTCAAGCAGTATTTGGACTTGTTTGTTATCGTTTTTATTAATGATATCCTCATTTATTATAACATGCGAGTCATTTGAGGGTTGTTCTTCAAACTCTCAAGGACCGCCAATTATTCACTAAATTTAGCAAATGTGAGTTTTGGAGGTTGTTGCGCCTAAATCGCACACGCAAGTGCACGTGGTCGTTCAAGTATTAAAGTGACTCTTATAAAGAGTCGGGTATCATTCCCACAGGGACTTACGCTTAGAATCACTTAATTTCTCCAACTTTCAGCTAAGCAAAAGTGTTATCAAGATTTCAAAGTGACTTATTTTCTAATTCTAAGAGTTCAGAAAAATGTAACAAACACGATTCAATTTCAAGGGTCTAAAAACAATGATTGGGTAAGGTCCAGGGCTGCAGCTTTTATCAGGATTTATGCAATTAATGTCATTTAAATGGGTATATTTATCAACTATTGAATCAATGAAGCACAGGGTTAAACGTATGATCATGGTCTCTCGACCTCTAATTGCCTACGATAAATAACAACCTAACTACATCGTTGAGTGGGGATAGGCTAGATTAAGTACCGAGCATTACGATTTCTTCATGTATAGTGACCAAGCATGGTTTCTAGGTATATCCCTATCCTAGATACAAATTAACCCTATTTATTAAGAATTAGTCATGCTCCTTATGCCCCACGTTCTATCCTCTTATTCCTCTCCCGAGTTCAATTTGGACAACATATTTATTTCAATGGTGATCAGTCACGAAATACAAAAAGCAAGAACATAAGAAAGATTCATATGATAATTGACATTAACCCAACGAAAACTTAATAGATTGTAATCATCCTGTTGCTACAGCCCTAGAACTAGGGTATTTAGCTACTCATAATCAAGAATCGATCAAGCAATGTTCAATAAACATAAAGAGATCGAAAGCAAAAGAGAAAGAGTCATAAAAATGATGAAAATGTTCTCCAAAGTCGTCGTTCTTTAAAACCCAGAAAGAGAATAATTTAATAAAATAAAATAATGACCTATTTATACTAAATCCAAAACGGCCGAATTTGGAACCCAGGGGCACGACGCGGAGGTGCTTCCCAGATTCACTTCAAGGCTTATTAAACTTCTCTGCGACGTGGGCACTCCACGGAGTGTTCTGCCTCAAACTCAAATCTCGCTAATTAATATTCACTCCCTCTCCGCGATGCGGAGACACAACTCCAATTCGATTTGCGAGAAAATTCACCTCTCCACGATGCGGCTGCTACACGGAGGGTTCTGCCTCAAAACTTATTTCACGAGCCAAACTAAAATTCCTCTCCGCGACGCGGAGAGGATATGAAGATGCCTTGAATGACATTTCTTCAATATTTTTCCTTGCTTTCTTTCGACTCGGATCTTTTGTGTTCCCCATTGTCCATTTTCGTGCTCGTTTCTCCAATTAAGCTCACCTACACAACTAATCATGTTGGTTAGCTCATAAACAACCAAAAGACTCGATAAGACTATAAACACATATTAAATTCAAACATAGCTTAAATATGGGAATTATTAGATTTCTAGGCATATAAATATGCCTAAGATCACTACCCCACACTTAGAGCTTTGTTCGTCCTCGAACAACTTACTAACTACTCCTACACCTAGACTCACTACTATGGTATCTGTGCATCCGCTACTTTTTTCAAAATTTCTGTAACCAGATAACACAAGCATGATTTCATTCAAAGTATGCATGACTCCTGTAATTGACTTGACAACTTTTAGCAACCAACGCATTCAACAAAATGTGCACCATTACATATCACATATCCTTCATACAACAAGTGCCCCTCACTCCAAATAATAGTCCACACACTCAGCTTAGCAAATTGAATATACTTTAAGGACTTTGCAAACAAGGTACACTCTCACTCAACAACAACATCAAACATGTATGCATTGAGAACCATAAGCTTGATCATTATGTACATCTCTACTAATAAAGTGTGTTATGCTCAAAATCAAATAGGACTTGTTCCAGTTGTAATGTTGGCTTAAGGTAAGGGAGGATTCATTTAGATAAAATTCGTGACTTATCCTTCCTAATGCACCAGAATCAACTTCCTTCTTACATTCACAACTATTTCTTTGCGTTTCCCCCCTCTTCCTTCATAGGTTTCCACTAGTGTTACCAAACTTGCCTTTTATTTCTTACTCGCCCCTTTTTTTTTTTTGACACTCAACAATAGCCACCCTTTACTTAGAGATTTCTCTTGAGTTAAGGTGCACATTGCCCTTTGAAGGACCAGGGCAATCATTAAGGTATTTACCAAGTTAGCCACCTTCAACTTAGGCTTTTAACCTTAGTCGAAGTGCACAATGTCCTAAGGACCAGGGCCAATCTTAGATTCAAACTTATGAGGTATCATTTTACCACCTTTTTTCACTCTTCCCCCACAAACTAAACATTTCCACCCTATTTACTTTTTTCGCTATTTTCACTTTTCCTCCTAGCATAGTGCGTTAGGGATTTGGGATCAAAGCTAACGGTATCAATAAAAGGGATTCGGCTTCATTACGTGGGTTAGAACAAACTCAAAGCTCAAAAGGCTCAATTGGGCTATATTAGGGATATTCTTTCTGAACAAGCTAAAATTCAAGACAATTCAAGAAGGCCTATTATCATCTTCTAAACACAGCAACACTTGTATTTTGCTTCAATAACAAGCTAGGCAAGCTCTAGACTCAGATGCATTCATGGATATTACAACAACTCACCGCTCATGGCACAAGTTATACTCAAGAATGGATCAATCACAACAACACAATCAGATCATGCACAAGGTCCAAATTAAGCTTAAGTTGCATCACACAAGTCATATACAAAAAAGTTCAACTACATTCATTTATCAGTTTCAAACATGCTTTTCATACATATTCCTTTCAGAATTTCAGCTTCAGCACAACCCAACCTAAGACTCAATGATGAAATTACCCTTAAGACGGTCGTCATCCATCTATCATTGGGCAACGTGACTCCACTAAGACTACCGACTCAATCCTACAAAGACAAAATCTTTTTGTATTTTGTACGGTTCAAAGGGACTATCCTTGGCCAAAGAACCGAAAAAACCTCCAAGGAACCCAAAATAAAATAAACCAAAGACAAAAACAGACTCTAGCAATGTTCAACAAATATATATATATATATATATATACATATATATATATATATATATATATACAGACTAGGTATGCTTTTCACCCCTCACCCCACACTTATACATTAGCATTGTCCCCAGTGCTTTACAAAAATATCAGAACAATACATGAGGTAAGGTGAAAACACTCCCTGATCAATCCTCCACCGCATCAGCCCCGTCGGCCTCATCACCGGCCTGAGCGGGGTCTATCTCCTCCTCCGAGTCAGAATCCACATTTGAGCTGGTCCACAATCTCTCCTCATCGGTCGAAATATCATTGTCGACAGGCTCACAAAACTCAGGACCAATGCCAAGTATGGCCTTGGCGTGGTCATTCAGGTGGTAACGCCTCTCAACCTCGCCCAACTGCAAATCAGTAGAAACCCGACAACTATTCTGGTGGCACAACATCTCCAGGCCGTACATCCTTGCCATAATCAGCTTGTCCCTCCTATAGCGCTCAGCAGTGGTGAGAGTTAGGCTAAAATCAATGTCTAGCCCCTTTGTTCTAGTAATGTCCACCGGTGCTGGAAATAGGGGTGCCATGTAGTCCAATTTTTCATCAGAAACACATGTAGTACAACACATCATTGTAATCAGACCACCAAAAGCATACATGTGGCCTTTGTGAACCCGGGCCTTTCGCATAGCAGATTTCAAAATAGCTCTGATATTCAGCTCTGTTCCAGTCATCAAGGCATATAACAAGCACATCTTGTCACGACTAATGTCTGTGTAGTGGAATCCCGGTATCAGACAGTTCATGAAAACCTTCAACCAGACACGTGTCTCCCTAAACATGTGAGCATAGGGAAAAGATTGGTGATAGCTCTTCCCACTATGCTTAGTCCATTGTGCCATGGACTATGGACCGCACAGAGTATGTAGGATGGCCCGGTATGAAGGGTGTATATTCAACCCTGTCAACACTAGTGAGTTCGTATCTTGTGGTGTACCCAAGATGTCATTCATACCTGAGGGAGTGATAGGCACATTCCTTTCTTCGCACCGTCACATAATGGGATCTCATCTCCGGTGCCCAATTGGCGTAGAACTCTTGGACCATGTGCAAGTTGCACTTTTTCGGTTCGGTGAAGATAAACTCCATCCCTAGCTCCCTAATCCACCTCAGGATCTGTGGGAACTCACGCGCCAGGCTGTCCCTATCAATACACACATCGGACAAATAAGCGGCCTCGGTGTGCTTTTTGTACCAAGCCTTGCCTTCCTTGGTGACAACTTTTACCCTCAACCGCCTAGTTTGGCCCTTGGGAACTACAGGTGCAAGTGGGACATTCCCACTCTTGACATGTTTCCTTTGGCTAGATGTGGCCACTTCCTTACCGGGTCTTTGTGAGCTCGACCTGATTACCTGCAAACATAAACAAATCAGCCCGCCACACATAACATTGATAACAATTTTGGTGGTGTGCACACACCACCCCACACTTATCTTAAAGCAGTCACAAGCCTAGGTACTCAAACTTTCCACATGCGTACCAAAATAAACCTCATTTAAACACCACCAACCTCGTAATTCATACATTAAACGCCAACATATTGTCTATTCAAGAATTCAACACTAGGACATTCAAGCAGACAATACAGTGAGATAATATGTAAACACCTATTAGACCTCACTAGTGTACGCATTCAAACACCCAAAATTCTTCTAAACCCACAGGTACATAACAAGTAGATAATTTTACTCAAGATTTCGAATTCACCAATATTTAGACATTGCCCAATTCAACTCAATACCCTATAATGCAATCAAATGGAAACCTCTACTCAGACTTCGAAATCCCAATAAATTGATAGTTTAGACATCCATACCCAATCATGCATAACCCATTCCTCTAACTAGTTATATTCATGTAACCCCCAAAACACCCACAATCAACAGCAAGTGATATCTACTCAAGAATTCGAAATCACCCAGATAAACATACTAACTACCCTCTCAACACAACCCATAAACTACAAACAACAACTTCCACAATTTCCCATACCCAACTTCCCAAAACCACAGTTATCTCAAGCAAAAACATCTATATCGCGCAAGAAAAACTCGAAGTACATTCCCAGAGTTATGAAATCAGGGGAAAATTGACAAGAAGGAAAGTTGCCTTCACTCCGCGTTACGGATGAACTCTCAAAATTCGAATAAGGGAGTGAATGTAGGAGAGAAATCACTACTTAGGGTGAAAGAATGGGGGTTTTCTGAAGATTGAGGGGTTATGGGTCAGGTTATTTCAATTTAAAACGGGTAAAACCCATTTTATTTAATGAAAAGCAAAACCTGACTTACTTGGGCATGACGCGAGGTGGACACGGAGTGTTCTGCCTCACGAAATTAATTAAAATTTTACGAAGGCAAAATTTTTATCTCCCTTCCGCGATGCGGGGTGGACACGGTGACCCTTTCTTTCTTGACGTAAATTTTATTCCTCATCGAAACCAAAATTTAGGTCCCCATCCGCAACGCGACAGCTACACGGACCGTTCTGTCTCAAATTGGAAAATTAATTCCAATCGAGGGAAAATTTAAACCTGGCTCCGCGACACACCAACTACACGGAGCTGCCTTGGGCAAAATTCCTACTTCGTGCACATTTTCAGCACACAACTCCTTAGTTAAATCACAATGGGTTGCCTCCCATCCAGCGCCTTAGTTTTGGTCGTGGCACGACTCATCTTTTTTGTATTTTTCTTGATTTACTATTTTATTTTTTACTAAATCCTAAGAATTAAAATAACAAAACAAAATAAAAACAAAAAAATCCTAACTATTACAGGGGTTCACGGGTTGTCTCCCGTGTAGCGCCTGATTTAACGTTGCGGCACGACCCATCTTATGACTCATTCGTCATTCAATGTGAGCACTTCAAGCTCACGATTCACATCATTCCCAAAATAGTGCTTGACCCTTTGTCCATTCACAAGGAAAGTAGAGCTATTGTCCTTGTTCCTTAGCTCCACAACACCATGTTGGGTCATCCTCACCACTTCAAATGGACCACTCCACTTAGACCGAAGCTTTCCCGGGAATAACTTCAATCTTGAATTAAACAACAACACTAATTGACCAGGCTCATAGGTGTATGACACAATATGCTTGTCATGCCACCTCTTGGTCTTCTCTTTGTACAACTTAACATTTTCATAGGTGTGAATCCTGAACTCTTCCAACTCAAGTAGCTGCATTATTCTCTTCCTTCCGGCTAACTCAGGATCCAGATTTAACTTTTTGATCGCCTAGTAAGCCTTATGCTCCAATTCAGCTGGTAGATGACACGTTTTTCCAAACACCATTCGATAAGGAGAAGTCCCTATCGGTGTCTTGTACGCAGTCCAGTATGCCCACAAGGCATCATCTAGCTTGTCAGCCCAGTCTTTCCTTTGGACATTCACAGTCTTTTGGAGGATCTGCTTGACCTCTCTATTAGACACTTTCACCTGCCCACTAGTTTAGGGATGATATGTTGTAGCTACCTTGTGTCTCACCCCATATTTAGCTAACAAATTATGCACTGAACTATTAATGAAGTGCGTACCTCCATCACTGATCATAGCCCTTGGAGTTCCAAACCTGGTGAAGATGTGCTTTCGGATGAATTTCACGACCGCTTTTGAATCATTGGATGGTAATGCAACAGCCTCCACCCACTTGGACACGTAGTCCACTGCGACTAAGATGTATTAATTTCCACAGGACGATGGGAATGGTCCCATGAAGTCTATCCCCCAGACGTCAAAGATTTCCACCTCCAATATATTTCTCAATGGCATCTCATGCCTTCTATAAATGGTGCCCATCCTCTGGCACTGATCACAATCCTTCACAAACATAGCAACATCTTTAAAAAGAGTAGGCCAAAAGAAGCTAGATTGTAATACCTTATGTGCAGTTCGTTCGCCTTTGTGGTGTCCACCATATGGTGAAGAGTGACAACTCTCCAACACTTGTGTCACCTCTTGTTCAGCTATACACCTTCTCATCATTTGATCAGGTCCCTACTTGAATAAGAAGGGCTCATCCCATACATAGAAGCGTGCATCATACTTCAACCTCTACTTTTGATGTGTTGAGGCCCCATGTGGAAATAAACCACTCACCAGAAAATTTACAATATCTGTATACCAAGGCACTTGAGCAAGGTCCAAAGAAAGCAATTGCTCATTAGGAAACTCTTCACAAATTTACCCCTCATTTTTCACATGAAATGAATCCTTCAATCTGGATAGATGATCAGCTATCTGGTTCTCAGTTCCCTTCCTACCTCTTTTCTCTAGATTCAACTCTTGCAATAGCAAAATCCACCTAATAAGCCTCGGCTTGGCATCTTTCTTATTAAACAAATACCTAATTGCAACATGATCAGTGTAGACTATAACCTTAGTTCCCACCAGATATGATTTGAACTTATCAAATGCAAACACCAATGCCAACATCTCTTTTTCAGTCACATTATAATTCGATTGGGCTGCATCAAGTGTCTTGCTCGCACAGTAGATGGAATGGAACATCTTATCTTTTCGCTGCCCAAGCACTGCCCCAACCGCTATATCACTGGCATCACACATAAGCTCGAATGGAAGCTCCCAATTTGGAGCAATCAGTATAGAAGCTTCTATCAACTTCTTCTTTAGCAACTCAAATGCCTGCAAACACTTTTCATCAAAGAGAAACTTCATTTCTTTCTCTAACAGGCTGCGCATGGGTCTTGCAGTCTTAGTGAAGTCCTTGATGAACCTCCTATAGAACCAATATATCCCAGAAAACTTCTAAATCCCTTCACTGTGATGGGGGGTGGCAACTTCTCAATAACCTCCGCTTTAGCTTTGTCAACTTCCAACCCATTATTGGAGATCTTGTTCCCCAACACAATTCCCTTTCGAACTAGAAAGTGGCACTTCTCCCAGTTCAACATCAGATTTGTTTCTTCACACTTAGCAAGAACTCTATCAAGATTAGTCAAACAAAGTTCAAAAGACTAACCAAACACCGAGAAGTCATCCATGAACACTTCAACAAAATCCTCCACCATATCATGGAATATTACCATCATGCATCTCTGAAATGTTACCGAAGCATTGCATAAGCCAAATGGCATGCGCTTGAATACATATGTGCCATACAGACAAGTGAAGGTAGTCTTCTCCAGGTCCTTTAGTGCAATAACAATCTGATTGTACCCTGAGTAGCCATCAAGGAAATAGTAGTATTCCTGACCTACCAATTTATCCAACATTTGATCAATGAAAGGTACCGGATAATGGTCTTTTCTGGTGGCATCATTCAACTTTCTATAGTCCATGCAGATCTGCCACCTAGTTACTGTTCTTATGGGGATCAACTCATTCTTTTCATTAGTTACCACCGTCATTCCACCCTTCTTAGGCACACAATGTACTGGAATCACCCATTTACTATTTGATATGGGGTACATGATCCCTACATCTAACCACTTGATTACCTCTTTTCTCACCACATCCTTCATCAATGGGTTTAGTCTCCGCTGATACTGTGCACTCGGCTTGTGCCCTTCCTCCATGTATATTTTATGCATGCACAACGCGGGATTGATTCCATAGATGTCGGACATTTGCCAACCCAAAGCTGTTTTTCTCTTTTTCAAGATGATTAATGTTGCTTCCACCTATGTATCAGACAATGCTGCAGATAAAATAACCGGTAAAGTTTTATCTTCACCCAAAAATGCATACCTAAGGTGGTCTGGCAATGCTTTTAACTCCAGCCGAGGTGCTACTTTAATGGAGGGCTTGGGTGGGGGACCCAACACCCTATTTAAAGGCTCTCATCGATCTCCGGATATACCTACAAGTGCCACATCAAGAAATTGCACCATTGACTGTGCCTCAGCATCCCCATAGATATGTATCAAAGGGTCCTTAGATGCAATGTATCAAGCTTCTTGATGAGTCCACAAATTGGAATCATTTAGGGCTATATTTTGATAGAATCAGTGTCCTCAAATGCATATTTTGTCTCAATATCTTATGAAAATCCTTAGGTTTCAAGTATTTAGAGTTTGAGGCAAAGCATGGACACCACTTGGCAAGAAAGAACAAGGCGGTAGAAAAGAACGAAGAAATGAAGGCCTGAAGATCGTCGAGCCCAGTTGGGGAGTCGTCATCAGCCTGGAGATCGTCTTTTGTTCCAGTGTGCTGAGCCCTAAAGGAAAAAGTCAAGTTGGCGATGAAATAGAGCAGTCGGCGCGTTGCCGAGCAGTTCCACGAAGCAATACCATATCGCCCAACGACACAAAATGCGAAGAGGTTGAAGGCTAAAACAGGAAGGCGATGAAATCGACCAAACGGCGGATCATCGAGTGTTTCAGCGATCCCAACTAACTTCACTGAAGGGTCTTCTGCACATAAATTTTCAAACACTATAAATACTTGTTTAAATTTCTATCTTAGTATCATATCACTATTATTATTCAAACTTTGTACAGTTTTTAGAGAGTTTAAGTTATAAAGGGTTTCGGAGACTTTGTTCTAACACCTTGAAGATTTAAAGGGTTTCAACTCCAAGAAATTAGACGTGGGTCTCGAAGATTCTTCACTCTTGAAGTGTTTTAAGACTTAATCATTCATACCAGATGGAAACTGATATTGGTATAAATTTTTATCTATTTTAGATGTCTAGCTAAAACCCCAATTCTTGGGGTGTGATTTTGTGAATACGGGTTAGATTATATGTTGGGTCTTGCTTGTTGATGGGTTATTTATTGTTTAGATGTGATTTCGTTTAGTAGTTATGTATGAACTTAATGGAATTGTAGTTGCAAATACGATTTCATCTTAGTGTTTTTGGCTTTCTCGAGAGAGAGGACGTAAAACTAAGACTACTAAATTGATAGTCGGTGGTATTGGGTCGGCATGGGTTCAGCTCGAGAGAGTGAATGGGATAAGGTGGAGGCTGTGCTTAATGCAGCAACTCGGTGTTGGAGAGAAACTGAGTTGATTCGGGGTAAGTTGCTCGAGAGAGAATTTACCCCCATTATAGTCTAGCCTAGTCACAAATACTCAACAATTTACTATCAAAAGCATGTACCCGATAATTTAGTCTATCCCGTATTCCTATCACATCCAAAGAATATTGTTTCTCTATCTCGTTTTCGTATATTTTTACTATTTTTAGTTGCTAATTAATACAAAACCCTCCATTGATAATTGATGCTTGCGTCACTCCTTTAGATTTAGTATGATTATATTCGATAATGTTTATAGCTATGACTAATTAGAACTTAATTTTATTTTTCTATTTATTCTCAAAACCACTCCCTTGGGACTCGACCTCAACCCTTGGTTGGGTTACTTTACTATTGTACGATCGTAGACACTTGAATTGAAAGTTGTGTCTTGATTACGCAAACATCAAAATGGCGCCGCTGCCAGGGAGTGGTGTTATTTGAGAATTATTGGTTTTGTAAAATTCTTGTTCTTCTTAGTCGTATTTTACTAACTTTATTTTTAGTTTTGTCTTGCCTGTTGGTACTTTAAAGCAGAGGAGGTAAGTATATCAAACAGTACTGCGAGCTAATGGATTTTCCTCCATTAGAAGTAATGATGTTCCGGGATCACATCCTAACCTTCAAGCAATTAGAAGGTGAACAGACCCATAAATCATGGGCAAGGTTTAAAGAACTGATAACTCAATGCCCAACTCATGACATTCCCGACATATCCCTCCTTGACTGTTTCTACAGAAGTCATGGTTCCGGAAATAAGGTGTTGGTCAACCAACTCATTCCGAGAGGAATTGCAAAATAACCATATGTGATAGCAGCCCAACTACTTGATCAAATGGCCGAAACTAACCGAGAAGTAGTAAGGGACTTCATGTTGGCCACGCTAATGACTCAGATGGATGAGTTGGCCAAAAAGATAGTGGAGATCAAAGTCCAATGCAAAAGAAAGGATAAATACATCCCTCCTCATAAACGAAGAAGACCAAAGGACAATGAGGTTAAATGCATTGAGGGAATACTCTCAATCATTCTCCACAAGGTGATTGAGCAGGATAGAGAGTTGGAAGAAATGAAGGAGAGCATCAAAGTGATGAAGCAAATGATTGGTTCTCATTTCAGATTTGTCCAGCTGCTCGAGAACCTTATGGGTCATGCGTTGACCCATCTCAACTCGCAGCAAAACAGGGGGTTGCCTAGTGATATTATGGCTCCCCAAAAATGAGGTTTGAGTGTTGACTTGCATCGTGCCACGAAGTTAACTAAGGCATTGTTTGGGAGGCAACCAAAAGCCCTTAAATACTTTAGTTTTGTTTTTTGTAAATAATGGTGGGTTGGTTGTGCAACTTTAAATGCAAAAAGTGTTTGGAGAATGCAGATTGGCGAGCAAATGGTCTAGTCAGCACATTGCCGAAGAGGTCGGCGTGCCCGACTTGATCAGCCATTTGGCTTAACACAATTTCAACTCAGAGCCTGTAAAACTCGACGAGCTCAAGAGCAGGTCGGTGACCACGATTAAGACCGACGTCTTAACCCCCAAGAAAATACAGGTCCTGTAGAAATTGGCGGGGTAAATGACCATTCGACCCTTCGCCAAGTGGATCGCAGACGAGACTAACATCGCCGAATGGACACGAACTGGACGGTTATTTATGGAGAAAGGTTTTAAAGTTTCAAACTCTTTACTTTCCCTCGCTTTCAAACTTCACAAACTCACACCAATTTAGTATTTTCAATATTCTTGCTTTCCATTAGTATTTTGGTTGTTGGTTGGTGCTCGGAACTAGGATTCCTTTGCCATGTAGCATTTCAATCTTATTTTAATTAGCATCTATAATATTTGGCGAGAAGCCTTTGGTCGCCAAAAGCACTTGGTGACTCACCAATAATATGCTTGATCTCCCTTTGTCTGCACGCCTAAAACCCTTGTTGCACTGTAACTTTCGGCGGACAAACCCTTGCTCGCTGAGAGTAGTCGGCAATTTGCCGAAAGGGCCTTCCCATCGCTGACTTGCCATAATTTTTTAGCCAATCCCTTTGGTGAACTCGATCTAGTTAGCCAAAGAGGTTCGGTGACTCGTCGATTGGATCGACTAGTCTATCTGCAATTATTTTTTTGTGTTTCAATGTGATTGTTATTTAACTTGCCTTTAATGTTTTGCAGATATGGTTCAGACTAATCTAACCACACCACCCCAGAAGAAAGCACAAGGCATTACTATAAACGAATGAGGATCAGGTCCTCCAAAGAATAGAAGGCAAGAACTCCCATCGGGAGACAACGGCAAAAGAAAGAAGCACATAGCTAAAAAGTAGCCACTGATAACCGGGCTGAGTTGTCTGAACCCGAAGATGAGTAGCCCATGATTAACCGAATGAATGAGCTTCGAGCTAGATCTCAATCCATATCCACCAGAGTTACCTCAGCTGCCACCCCTACTGAGGCAGATTCAGTGCCAGGCCAGGCACCTCCAGTGACCCCTGCACTCCCTATCGTTCCTCCACATAGACTGCTGAACAAATTGAAAGATGATGGGGTACAGACCATCCTAGAGGAGAAGTTGTTATCTATAGGGGGCATGGAGGGCAAGTACCCAGATGTCAGGGACATCATCCACTACCATGCATTTGACCAATTCACCAGGACCTGAGGCCCTTACATTCCTTCCTGGGTTCAGGAATTCTATACAACTTATGGGGAGTTGGTGCCCAAAAACAAGAAGAAGGCAAGTGAATTTAAACCGGTGAAGTCATAGGCAAGGAAGTTGGGTGTGGCAGTGAATATATTAACACTACTTTGAATAGACCGCTACACTCTTCACTTCCTTACGAGGGGTTGCCTATTGCTCAGTCCCTAGATGACTTGAAGGGTTGGTTGGCTCCTCTGATTTCTGACACCACCCCAAGGTGGATGGATGCAGGGGGCCCTATTGAGAATAGGGACTTGAGCACCGCTGCTAGGTTCTGGTTTGGCTTTATCAGCAGCACCATAATGCCATCCCAGAACGAGTCCATTTTGCGCCATCCAGTAGCAGCCTGCCTTGGTTATATCATGTCTAGGATATACATCACCCTGGGACTGCTGATTTCACAGGCGATGGCCATGAGAGCCAAATAGAAAAAAACTTCTCTGCCATTCCCAGTCCTGATCACTAAGCTGTGCCGGCGTGCTGGAGTACCCCAAGACACTGTGAGAGATATTGAAGTCACCCCTTCATCCTCCACTGACATCTGGCGTATTGAGGCCGAGTACATACGAGAGGAGGCTGACGGGAAGAGAGCAGTTTCGATAGATATTTCTCTGGATGTTAACGTTGACTCGTTACCTGCACAGGCATCTTCTCCTACTCCGGCCTCTGGGCCTTCAGGTATATCCGCTCCTTCCTCTTCTTCACAGCCCCCAGGTGCTTCCTCCTCTTCCCAACCTGTTAGGATTACTTAGGCCATGATCCTGAAGATGGGGAATTTGGCCCAATCAGCTGATATGCGGGTAACCCGACTCGAGAGATCCATCCCTGGAATGATCAAGAGATCCATACTTGTTGCACTCACCCCCCCTCCAAACTTTTGTTAATGAATTGACTGTAAGAGTTATAGCTTGTGAGAGCAAACAAGGGGAGGCCTCTGAGGTGACGGCTTTGAAAGCCGAGGTAGCAGAATTGAGGAAGGACGTGGACTATCTAAAGTCTACCGACTTCAATTCATTAATAGAGGTTGCTACTGATGAAAATGCCCCAGAGGCTTTAGAGATTTCTTCGGCCACCACCGAAGAAGTACATAGGGATGGCACAACAGAGGAGGAGTTGGATGCTGAGACTGATGAGGAGATGGTTAAGCACCGAGAGGAGAGCATATTTAGAGATTTTCCAGATCTTGTAGAGACGGTTGTGCAGCCGGTGATCTAGACATCTCTGACTGAGACGTCCACAATAGCTCTTAAGGATCTGGCACTATTATTCCTTCTGAGGTTAATCCGGGCATTGAGGCCTGGACAAATAGAGAGACTGCATAGACAAGATCCTTTCTTTACCTCCCACTCTGTTTTACTTTTGCTCACTTTTTGGATACTTCAATTCATTTGCATTTGAGGACAACTGATTTTTGTTTTTGGTGGGGTGAGGCCCACCTTTGTGCATATTTGTTTTGTTTAAATATTTGGGTTGGAATTTATAATTGTGTTAATACTGCATTTTTGTGGATGTTTGAGCTTGTGGCTTCGTATTTTAAATTGCAAAATGATTTTGACCCTTCCAAAAAAATTTCACCACCTCTTGTATATGATGAATGTGGTTGTTCTCTTGCAAATTTGAGTATCTATTTTGATCAATATCGATGACTCAAATAGTGCTCATAATCGAACAAACATGAATGTGCGGCTACGATGAGACCAAGTGAAGTTACATAGACAATATGTGAACTCTTTGCATCTCGTTGTGACTAGCCAATTATTAAATCGAGTCTATTGTGATGATCGTTGCACACTAGCGAAAGTGTGAAGTCTTGTTTGACTTTAGTGTCGATGCCTTGTGTGATGACCTTACTGTGAACCATGCATGATAAAACCTAGAATTTGCCCCGTTGGTCCGGTCAACTAAGTAAGGCTATCTCTTCATATGATCTTAGGCAACTTCGAAGAGTGTGAGACAATTTGACATATACCTCTTTTGTGGCCTACCTTGTGAGTGTATGAACTTCTTTTGAACACCCCTTGAGCCTTACATTTCTTTGGGTGAAACTTGATGAAAACAAGACCTCTCTTAATCCACTACCTATAATCCTCTTGATTTGTGGTTGATTGAATAGCCAACTTAGGCCAAAAGCCTAAGTTCGGGGTGTGGTGAAAAGATAAGGGCAAGTCAAGAAATGCTAGAAAATTTCTCTTACCCATGGTGTTAAGAAAAATGGAATCCCTCCATACAAGAAAAAGAGAGAAGAAAAGAAAAAGAGAAGTAAAGAATAAAAAAGAAAAAGAAAAAGGAAAAAATGTTATGGAATAAAGTTATCAAAATGCAAAAAAGGAATGGGGTTCCAAACAATCCATGGAGAGTGAATAATGGGATGACTTATGAGCACTAAAGAAAATGATGAAGGAAGAGGAAAGGAAAGGTCGTGAGTACCAAATTTCATGAGGATGAAAGTCACTGAGCCTAAATGACCATACCTTTGCACTCAGCCCCATTACAAGCCTTGAAAAGACCTTTTTGATCTTGAATAAGCTGAAACAATTGTTGATTAGAAAATACGGGCAAACCTATGGGTGAAAGCATGCATTGTGTTTTTCTTTGTGAGAGTGAGCGTTGCATTTGATTCCAGAACTTTAAATGATTAAACCTTTGTGTGGATATGGAATCATCCTTTGTGTGAGGGCATTTGAGTACTTTAGTTAAGCTTGAACTTGCATTTGAAGCAAGTATTGCGAGCTTGAGAATTTTTGATAATGGTGTGGTCCTTGAGTATACAATTGATACTTGCATGAGTAAGTTGAGTGTTGTTGTGTACATTCATGATTGAGTCTTGTGTAGCATTGTTTGAGACATCCCTTTTTGAACTGTTGAACTTGAGTTTTACTTGAGGACAATCAAAAGTTTAAGTTGGGTGTTGATGAGTCCACAAATTGGACTCATTTAGGGGTATATTTTGATAGAATTAGTGTCCTCAAATGCATATTTTGTCTCAATATCTGATGAAAATCCTTAAGTTTCAAGTATTTAGAGCTTGAGGTAAAGCATGGACACCTCTTGGCAAGAAAGAACAAGGCGGCTGAAAAGAATGAAGAAATGAAGGCCTGAAGATCGCCGAGCCCAGTTGGCGAGTCGCCGATCAGCCTGGAGATCGTCTTTTGTTCCAGTGTGCTGAGCCCTAAAGGAAAAGGTCAAGTTGGCGATGAAATGGAGCAGTCGGCGCATCGCTAAGCAGTTCCGTGAAGCAATACCATATCGCCCAACGACTCAAAATGCGAAGAAGCTGAAGGGTAAAACAAGAAGGCGATGAAATCGACCAAACAGTGGATGCCGAGTGTATCGGTGATCCCAACTAACTTCGCCGAAGAGTCCTTTACAGCATGAATTTTCAAACACTATAAATACTTGTTTAAATTTATAGCTTAGTATCATATCACTATTATTATTCAAACTTTTTACAGTTTTTAGAGAGTTTAAGTTTTAGAGGGTTTTGGAGACTTTGTTCTAAGACCTTGAAGATTCTAAGGATTTCAACTCCAAGAAATTGGATGTGGGTCTCAAAGATTCTTCACTCTTGACGTGTTTTAAGACTTAATCCTTCATACCCAGTTGATGGAAACTGATATTGGTATAAAATTTTATCTCTTCTACATGTCTAGCTAAAACCCCAATTCTTGGGGTGTGATTTTGTGAATATGGGTTAGATTATCGGTTGGGTCTTGCTTGTTGATGGTTTATTTGTTGTTTAGATGTGATTTCATTTAGTAGTTGTGTATGAACTTATTGGAATTGTAGTTGCAAATATGATTTCATCTTAGTGTTTTTGGCTTGCTCGAGAGAGAGGTCGTAAAACTAAGACTTCAAAATTGATAGCCGGTGGTATTGGGTCGACATGGGTTCAGCTCGAGAGAGTGAATCCTAGTCCTTCTCCCACACATTCAGCTCGAGAGAGTGAATGGGCTAAGGTGGAGGCTATGCTTAATGCGGCAACTCGGTGTTGGAGAGAAACTGAGTTGATTCGGGGTAAGTTGCTCGAGAGAGAATTTACCCCCACTATAGTCTAGCCTAGTCACAAATACTCAACAATTTACTATCAAAAGCATGTACGCGATAATTTAGTCTATCCCGTATTCCTATCACATCCCAAGAATCTCATCTCTCTATCTCATTTTCGTATATTTTTATTCTTTTTAGTTGTTAATTAATACAAAATCCCCATTGATAATTGACGCTTGCATCAGCCCTTTAGATTTAGTATGTTTATATTCGATAATGTTTATAGCTATGATTAATTAGAACTTAATTTTATTTTTCTATTAATTCTCGAAACCACTCCCTTGAGACTCGACTCCAACCCTTGGTTGGGTTACTTTACTATTGTACGATCGTAGACACTTGAATTGGAAGTTGTGTCTTGATTACGCAAACATCACTTCTTCCTCACGATCTATCACAGTTATGGCAGACAACTCCTCATAAACAGCTGGCAGCTTTAATGCCTTGTATACGTCGAACACCTCCACTTTATCATGTGCCCGCATAGTAAGTTGTCCAACTGCTATATCTATCATAGCTTGCCCAGTAGCCAAGAAGGTCTTCCCAAGATGAATGGGACCTCAGGATCTGGCTCAAAATTCAACTCCACAAAGTCTACTGGGAATATCAATGATCCCACTTACACTAACACATCCTCTATAGCACTCTCACCCCTAGCAACAGATCTATCAGCCAATTGTAAGATGATGGTAGTAGGTTTAGGACTACCCAACCCTAGCTTTTTGCACAACGAAGTTAGCATCAAATTGATACTAGCTCCTAGATCACACAATCCTCGCGCTTGAATGCTCTGCCCTATAGTGATCTAAACTGTAAAGCTACCCGGATCTTCCAGTTTAGTGGGCAACTTATTTTGGATTCTGGAGCTGCACTCTTCAGTAAGTGTAACAGTCTCATATTCAGTCAGCCTTCTTTTGTTTGCCACAATCTCCTTCACATATTTTGCATACCTAGGTATACCCTGCAAAACATCTACCAATGGCAAGTTAATGTGAACTTGTTTCAAAAGAGAGAGAAACTTACCAAAACATTCATCCTCCTTCTGTGTTTTGAACTTCTGAGGGAATGGAGGAGGTGGTTTCACTATTGGTTGCACTCTTTCTTCTTGTGCAACAACTTCACCTTCCTTTATTCATAGCTTCGGTGTTTCTTTTCTTAGGAGCTAACTCCTCCAATTGCAAACCACTGCGAGTACCTACCACGTTTACCTGCTTGGATTTGGATCAGTGTTTCTCAATAAACCTCCTTGCGGTTGTGATTTCTGGGCACTAGCCAGCTGCCCAAATTGTTTCTCTAGATTATGTATAACTAACTAATTGTTTCTTGCATCCGCAGCTAACTGGGCTTGATCAGCCATAATCTTTTTCAGCATCTCCTCCATGCTCATGTTACCAGACTGCTTATTACGCTGCTCCCGTTGGGCGTGTGGTTGGTACCCTTGTGCATTTCCTTGGGGTCTATACTGATTTTGGCCTTGACCCTGATTTTGATTTCCACCCCAAGAAAAGTTTGGATGGTTGCACCAACTCGGGTTGTAACAGTTTCCATAATTTTGTTGGCCTCCTCCTCGTTATGTATTTCCTACAAAATTAACAGAATCTGGGTTTGCACCACATACCTCTGCACTATGATCACCACCTCCGTAGATCTCACACCAAGTTGGTAGTTGTTGAACTGCATTTACATGTGCGGGTTGTTGTCCCAATGCTAAATTGTTGAAGTGGGTGCTCATCATATTCTGCATCGCAACAATCTGTGCAGTTAAAGCAATCACCGCATCTACTTCCAGCATACATACAGTTTTTTGTATCACAGGTTTCACCCCTCCTCCGTTCAATTCAGGGGTTCCCTGTGAGATCCTGTTCAGCAAGGTGAATAGCTTAGCATATGTCTTCTCCAAAGCCTGACCACCTGCAGCTGAATCAAGTAGAATTTTGGTGTTAGGCTCCAATATTTCAATGAAGGTGTGGACCAACACCTCATTAGATTTATGATGATGTGGACAACTCATCAACATCGATTTATACCAATCCCAAGCTTGGTACAAGTTCTCTCCCTCTTTTCGTCTAAAACTCAAAATGTCACTCCTCAACTTAGCTGTTTTTCCAGATGGAAAAAATCTGATGAGGAACTTCTGTGATAGATCATTCCAGTGGTAATTGAGTTTGCGGGCTCTGAGTTTAACTATCTTTTTGCTTCCCCAATCAGAGAGAAGGGGAATAAAGTGAGCCTCACGTAATCCTCGTTTACTCTAGTTGGAGTGTAAGTATCACTGATCTCGAGGAAGTTTTGAATGTGGATTGTTGGATCCTCGTGCGACAGACCAATGAACTACCCATTAGTGTGCAATAGTTGCACCATATTGTGCTTTAGTTCAAACCTTCCACCAGCTGCAGGTTTCTGAATGCATGATATCACAATGGTGGTACGTGGGATTGCCACGTCTCTTACCTTCATCTCAACCATTATTTCAGGTTTCTCAACTCTTGCTACTGGAGATGTTGGTTAACTAGCAACAAGAGGGACCGGATAAGTAAGTTGTCTTAGCCTTCTCCAGTAGTGCACGAATCTTTCTGGTTCCGCTAGAGGCAATACTAATCCTTGATCGTCGTCTATTTTGAAGTTCCAATACAACCAGCAACAATGAAATGCTAAGATCAAGTTGTCAACACTTGCTTTTTAACTTCAGAAATTAGAAAAATCAAATAATTCCTAATTCTATAGTCCCCGGCAGCGACACCAAAAACTTGTTGCCCCCAAATCGCACACGAAAGTGCACGTGGTCGTTCAAGTATTAAAGTGACTCTTATAAAGAGCCGGGTATCGTACCCACAGGGACTTACGTTTAGAATCACTTAATTTCTCCAACTTTCAGCTAAGAACAAGTGTTATCAAGAATTCAAAGTGATTTATTTTCTAATTCTAAGAGTTCAACAAAATGTAACAAACGTGATTCAATTTCAAGGGTCTAAAACCAATGATTGGTTAAGGTCCAGGGCTGTAACTTTTATAAGGATTTATGCAATTAATATCATTTAAATGGGTATATATATCAACTATCGAATCAATGAATTACAGGGTTAAATGTATGATCATGGTCTCCCGACCTCTAATTCCCTACAATAAATAACAACCTAACTACATCGTTGAGAGGGGATATGCTGGATTAAGTACCGAGCATTACAATTTCTTCATGTAAAGTAACCAAGCATTGTTTCTAGGTATATCCATATCCTAGATACAAATTAACCCTATTTATTAAGAATTAATCATGCTCCTTATGCCCCCATGTTCTATCCTCTTATTCCTCTCCCGAGTTCAATTTGGAAAATATATTTATTTCAATGGTGATCAGTCACGAAATACAAAAAGCAAGAACATAAGAAAGATTCATATTATAATTGACATTAACCCAATGAAAACTTAATAGATTACAATCATCATGTAGCCACAGCCCTAGAACTTGGGTATTTAGCTACTCATAATCAAGAATCGATCAAGCAATGTTCAATAAACATACAGAGATCGAAAGTAAAAGAGTTTAGGAAAGAACCCTAAAATGATGAAAACGTTCTCCCAAGTCATCGTTCTTCAAAACCTAGAAAGAGAATAAGTTAATAAAATAAAATAATGGCCTATTTATACTAAATCCAAAACGACCGAATTTGGAACCTAGGGGCGCGACGCGGAGGTGCTTCCCAGATTCACTTCAAGGCTCATTAGCCTTCTCCACGACGCGGGCACTCCACGGAGTGTTCTGCCTCAAACTTAAATCTCACTAATTAATATTCACTCCCTCTTCGTGACACGGAGACACAACTCCAATTTGATTTGTGAGAAAATACACCTCTTCACGATGTGGCTGCTACACGGATGGTTCTGCCTCAAAACTTATTTCACGAGCCAAACTAAAATTCCTCTCCGCGGCGCGGAGAGAATACAGAGATGCCTTGAATGACATTTATTCAATCTTCTTCCTTGGTTCCTTTTGACTCGGATCTTTTGTGTTTCCCATTGTCAATTTTCGTGCTCATTTCTCCAATTAAGCTCACCTACACAACTAATCATGTTGGTTAGCTGATAAACAACCAAAAGACTCAATAAGACTATAAACAAACACATATTGAATTCAAACTTAGCTTAAATATGGGCATTATTACATTTTTAGGCATATAAATATGCCTAAGATCAGTTGCAGTCAGTTGCTTTCCTTGGGCATATTATGTCTAGTGAAGGGATCCGAGTAGATTCTCAAAAGATAGAAGTAGTGAAACAATGGCTCAGACCTACCTCTCCTACAGTTATCAAAAGTTTTCTTGGTCTAGCGGGTTATTACAGAAGGTTCGTGGAAGGATTTTCATCCATAACCTCTCCATTGACTAAGTTAACTCAAAAAAAGGTCAAGTATCAGTGGTCAGATGATTGTGAGAAAAGTTTTGCAGAATTGAAACTAGGTTGACTACAGCTCTTGTTATGATTCTATCAGAGGGTTCAAATGGTTATGTTATATATTGTGATGCTTCAAGAATCGGCCTAGGTTGTATCTTGATGCAGCGAGGTAAGGTTATAGGTTATGCTTCTAGACAGCTTAAGATGTATGAGAAGAACTATCCAACTCATGACCTTGAGCTAGCAGCAGTGGTTTTGACTTAAGATTTGGAGACATTACTTGTATGGTGTTCACGTAGATGTGTTCACAGACCATAAGAGCCTTCAGTATGTGTTCACCCAGAAAGAGTTGAATCTTCGTCAGAGAAGATGGATCGAGTTCCTCAAAGATTATGATATGAGTGTGCATTACCATCTTGGTAAGGCCAATATAGTAGCAGATGCTCTTAGCAGATTATCTATGGGTAGTGTAGCACATGTTGAGGAAGAAAGAAAGGAGCTAGCAAAGGAGGTTCACAAACTTGCTCGCCTAGGAGTTCGTCTTATGAGCATATTAGATGGTGGTGTAACGTTTGAGAATGGGGCAGAATCTTCTTTGGTAGTGGAACTTAAGGAAAAACAAGACAGTGATCCGGTATTGTTTGAGCTAAAGGGTGCAATCCATCAGCAGAGAGTGGAGGTTTTCTCCCAGGGGGAGATGGTGTACTTCACTATCAGGGTCGATTATGTGTTCCAAAGGTGGGTGAGTTGAGATAATAGATTCTTGCAAAAGCCCATAACTCCAGATATTCTATTCATCCAGGCACCACTAAGATGTATAGTGATCTGCGGAAAGTCTATTGGTGGAATAGTATGTAAAGAGATATAGCGGATTTTGTGGCTAAGTGCCCCAATTGCCAGAAAGTTAAGGTAGAACATCAGAAACAAAGAGGTATGACTCAAGAGATTGACATTCCTACTTGGAAGTGGGAAGTGATCAACATGAACTTCATCACAGGTTTACCTCGTACTCGCAGACAGCATGACTCTATTTGGGTGATAGTTGATAGAGTTACTAAGTCTTCACGCTTTTTGGCAGTCAAGACTACAGATTCGGCGAAGGACTACGCCAAGCTTTACATTAATGAAATTGTGAGGTTGCATGGGGTACCTTTGTCTATCATCTCAAATAGAGTTCCTCAATTTACCTCTAATTTTTGGAAGTTGTTTCAGAAAGGTCTTGGTACTCATGTTAACCTTAGAGCAACATTCCACCTGCAGACGGATGGTCAGGCTGAGTGTACCATTCATACCTTAGAGGACATGTTGAGAACTTGTGTGATCGACTTCAAGGGTAGTTGGGATGATTACCTCCCTTTTATTGAGTTCGCCTACAACAATAGTTACCATTCCAGCATTCAGATGTCCACTTATGAAGCATTGTATGGGCGTAGATATAGATCTCCAGTAGGTTGGTTTGAAGTAGGTGAAGCAGCCCTGATAGGGCCAGATTCGGTCCTTGATGCTGTGGAGAAAGTGCAACTCATTAGAGATATACTTAAGACAGACCAGAGTCGCCAGAAGTCTTATGCAGATGTAAGGAGAAGGGAACTAGAGTTCCAAGTTGATGATTGGGCTTTCCTGAAAGTGTCATCTATGAAGGGGTGATGAGATTTGGCAACAAAGGGAAGCTCAGTCCCAGATATGTAGGCTCTTATTGGATCTTGAAAAGGATTGGTAAAGTGGCTTATGAGTTAGAGTTACCAACAGATTTAGAAGCAGTGCATCCAGTCTTTCACATTTCACTATTAAAGAAGTGTGTAGGTAATCCAGCATCCGTAGTGCCATTAGAGAGTGTGGCCATGAAAGATAGCCTATCTTATGAGGAAGTACCAGTTGAGATTCTTGATCGTCAGGATAGAAGATTGAGAAACAAAGAAGTCGCTTCAGTCAAGATTTTGTGGATGAGTCAGTCCGTAGAGGGAGCTACTTGGGAAGCAGAAGCAGCCATGAAGGCCAAGTATCCTCACCTCTTTCCTTTCGATTCCACTCCAGCTTGAGGTAATAGTTTCTCTTCAGTTTTTCAGTCATTCATGCGTAGCTTCAGTCTTAGTATCATGTTCCTTCAGTTTGTACTTGCATTTTCAGCGTATTTGCATGTTCTTGGAACTTAGTTCAGACAGAAATCAGCTTCTGTATTTTAGTAGTAGGGACTGTAGCCCTCTCCCTCCATTTTAGGTAGTTAGTCTTCATTTGAGGGCGAATGTTTCCAAGGGGAAGATAATGTAACACCCCATATCCAAAAACGGACCTCAGAACAGATTTCCAGAGGTTGCAGGTGCAACTCATGGTCTCCATCCATGGACCATAGGGTGACCCACGGCCCGTGCTAGTTGTCTGTGGTTCACACCTCAAACCTTCCCCAGAACTCAGCCAAAAAATTTGGCTAAAATTAGACCCACGCCAGGACCTACGGACCGTAGGTCAGACCACCGTCCATGGTCCAGGGCAGTAGGTCAGACCCCCAAATTTCAGCCTCCAGTACTGATCGACGGATGACTAGCATGGACCGTCAGTCGATTGATGGTCCGTCAGTCGATCGATGGTCCGTCAGTCCCGTACGTCAGTCACCCAGACAGCAGTTAAGTCGGGGGTCTTTTGGTATTTTCCTATTTCGTTGGACCCCTAAACTACGTTGTATAGACCCTAAATTATGAGGTTTTAGTAATTCTAAGCCTAGAAACATAACTAGAACTTACCTAAGTCAAATCTTTAATCAAAACTTAGAAAAATTAGAGCTTGAGAAGAGAAAAGAGGTCAAGAACCCTAGTTCAAGAACACAACAAGATTCCATCAATTCCAGCCCCGAAATCGAAAGATTTCTCCATGGAATTCGTCACCAGGTATGTGGGATTTCACTAGTGGGTTCCTTTCTCCCATTAGGTCCCTAGGTTTCAGTCAGATTCTTGATTCCCTATTATCAACTAGACCTAGGGTTTCTAGAACTTCAGCAGATTATCATGAATTAGTTATTTAAATGTTCCAAATCAGATTATCATGTTATTACTTGGTTTCTTGCATGAATTCCATATCCTTAGCTATGTAGTTCTTTAGTTCTTGAATTGCACATGCTAGGCCAGATATTTCAGGTATTTCAGATATACATACCTCAGTTTTTGAATGAGTCATTATCAGTTTATTAATGTTGCATCTCAGTTTGCATGTCAGTTTGAGCTATCCAGTATACTACAATAATTTAGTCATAATCTATTAATCACTTAATATATTAGGAGTAGCAAAATACCGAGTTGGACTATGGGTCAGTCACCCGTATAATCCCAAAACTACGAGCCACGTAGGTTGTAAGCCCCCTCTGTGGGCATCATTTAGTGATCACGCCAGCATGCCTCTATGCCTCTGGCAGGGTATATTGGGTCCTCTCGATGGGGCATATTCATTGGACTCCACATTTAGCTCATGTGATTTTATTATCGGTTATTAGTAACTCCCACAGTTCAGTCAGACTCTATTATATTGACCATTTATCAATATATTTAGTATTTCGGTCTTAGCATGTTATAAATTGTTCATTGCATCTAGTTAGTTCAGTATTCAGTATATATATCATGTTCATATTATACTCTTGCTTTATTGCTTGTTCAGTTATATGTTTATTTCAGCGTTACTCTATCATGCATGTTCAGTACCTTTCAAGTACTAACGCATACACTGCGCTACATCTTCTCGTGATATAGGTTCAGGTCCTCAGCAGTCAGATCACGCATAGATCGGTTCTCGATCTTCAATGTAGCAGCTACAGTGGTGAGTCCTCATTCTTCGAGGACAATAGTCATGTTATCTTTCATTTTTTAGTCCCTTAGTTTCAGTTTTTACTAAACTTAGTTGGGGCCTGTCCCAGCACTTCTAGTCAGTTAGAGACTATTTTCAGACATAGTTAGATTCAGCTTAGTATTTGAGTTTGGTATTTCTTTTGTATTAAACTCTCACATTTGATATATTCATTTTTAGTATATGAGTATTCCCCATCATTTCAAACTTTCATTATTATTTAGCATCCGGATCAGTTTTATTATTCTTAGTATGCTCATGTCATGCCAACAGGGTTAACTTGGGGTCACTTGTGATCCTAGGTCCTGTGTCCGCATCTCGGGGGTAGATCGGGGAGTAACAGTGGGGCCTATCGAAACTCCATCAGTCGTGCATAAAAGGTGAACCTTCTCTTCTAGGTTCAGCAAGTGAAAACCATTCTCGCAATAGAACTTAGTGTTCCGGTGATCGTGGTACCTTTCCCGATGTGCTGCATCGGTAAACCAAATAAAAGGTAGATTTTCTTCGTTAACTGCAGCCATAGTAAACAAGCTTACAAAATTTAGGAAATGAACACGTTAGAACTCCATGGAATCAGGCAAGATTGGCAAGGAAAGAGAAATTTTCTAATTGAAGTGGCAAGGGGCCACTGCCCCACTGAATCCCTCCACAATGACCTAAATCCCACCACAGCGGGACGAAGTAGGCTGCTACAGCGCCATTTCATCCCAAAATCCTTGTTTTCACAGAATTTCAATAGATCAGAGTTTATAAAGTACCCTAGTACCTAAATATGTTGTTATTCTAGCAAAATACCCCCTAAATGGGTCCGAATCCGAGTTTTGCACCAACAAAACCTTTCAACTTACCCCACCCATTTTGGTATTGTTTCAACCGTACTTTTCATGAAATCCTTAGGCGTAGAATGTTGTGGAGACGTTGTGAACGTAAAAGAAGTGTCAATGCTATGTTTTACTAACAAATCAAGCAACCTATGCTCAAAAATTTTGAATAACTACCCCTAAGCCCTTCTAATCATTTGTTTAACATCATGCAATTGTAGTTAAGTAAGTATTGAAGTAAATAGTGTAAGGAACGAGAACATTACCTTGAAATTGATGTTCGGAGCGAAGTGATTGAGAAGGTTTTGAGAATTTCTGAATGAGAATAGGGAGGAAATGGGGAAACCATTCCCCTTTCCTCCCTTTATTGTCTCCGATCTCCCACTATAGCGGGAGCTTCCTCGCCACAATGGCCCTGCCTCAGCGGGAAGACTACCGCTCTGGCAGGGTCAGGCTGTGCAGTGGGATGCATTTCTTTTCTCCGTGTGTTGCCTCATTTCCCTAACCGGTCCCTTGAGTATAAAACCTTTCATGCTTAAAAATTAAAAAACCACCATCCTTCGTGATTCTATAATGGGTCGGTCCGTTTGTTTAGAAGTACTCCGAGAGGGACTCGTATCTATACCTTCGTTGGTCGTTCGGTGACAAATGAGGGATAAATTGATATCTATTGTAATGACCCAAACCGTCGTTATTTAGCAAAGGAAAAATGTCTGGGAAAAACTAGGCCCATCATCCCGCCAGAGCGAGGCAGATGTCGCTAGGGTGGCAGCGCTCCAGCGGGATAGTTCGCGCCAAAGCGTGATGGACGGGAAAGAACTTAAATAACGTGAATTCTTATTTTCTCCTTTCTCCAAAACACCAAAAAAAGGTGAGAATCACCCCAGAAAAGCCTCAAA
This sequence comes from Solanum microdontum, assembly GCA_036250385.1. Classification (NCBI taxonomy): domain Eukaryota; kingdom Viridiplantae; phylum Streptophyta; class Magnoliopsida; order Solanales; family Solanaceae; genus Solanum; species Solanum microdontum. Next base: position 29,403 of record JAJONQ010040065.1, read on the forward strand.
GGGTTACTCTAGGCTTGGGAAAGAAGGAGGAAGAGATTTCTAGCGCAAGGAGGACGATAGCTTGGGGATTCTCGGCCAAATCCACCGCCTTGATGTCCAAAAAACCAGGATTGGAGCTATAATCATGTTCATCTACTTGGCGCCTAGGTAGGCTAGGTTTTATTTAATTGAGTAGTCCTAAATCTATGCTCACTACGTAGTATGTTGATAATTGATGGTAGAATCCATGTGTAGGACTTCGTGCACCGAAAAAGGGATGGTTGTACATGTATTTCTAGTTGTTACATAAGACGTATACTATAGGAGAAAGCCTCATCTTGTGAACTAGGGTTAGGTTGCTTGATTTCCTATTTGTGTGATATATGCCAGATAGTGGTTTAATTATATGCATGCATGTATGTGCATAAAGGTTTATGAATCAAATTCGGTGAAACGACTATGTATAATTACATGTCACGAACCTGTTATGAACTGAATCTAAATAATGATTATGAATGAACAATTGTAGGCTATGAACCCAATACTTGATTGTATGATTATGAGTAATGTTATTATGGATGTGACTGTGATTGTGATTGTGCTGACTAGATCAGGTGTCACATTCTAACACATATATTGGATCGGGTGTCATGTTCTGACACATGTATATTAGATCGGGTTTCACATTCTGATACACTAATAGATTGGGTGTGGGTTCCATGAGAGAACTATTGGTGAATACTGTGTTCATAGATGTTTGTCATTGATATTGGGAATTGTATGTTATTATTGAGATAATAATTGATTTATACATTATGTATATGTGCGTGTGCTATGTTATGGTTACTCATTATATATCTCGTTAATAAATAAATTGTGAATGGTCAAAGCCCAAATAGGGTTGTGCTATGGTAAGTGTTAGACCGAGGGTCCAGGTGTTACTATGTGTTGCCATAGAGAGACGATTGGTGTTCCTAAAGAGGAGAATTGGGGTAGTATGATGTATAAATGTTAAGCAGTTAGGTATTACCCTAGAAGGGGATTAGTATTGAAACGGTTAACCAGCCTTGGTGGAACGTCCTATGGAGGCAAGGGTTGAGTGGTGAGGTGGAAGAAGTAAGGGTATGTCATGAGTGGATGGTTGGGTTGGTAGTGGTTACATTCGGAACCTCCTCTAAGAGGCAGAATGGTTGAGTTATGATCAAGAACGGAGTGAGTAAAGAGTTAGAGTCAAGTGTACTAGTATATGTTAAAGTATCCGGGAATGGTAAGGGAAAAAGGATATAGAAGTGGAGGAATGAATAGTCTTATTGCATGTTTCATGCTAGTCGATTTCTTGTATTATACGGTGGGTATCGGGTTGACCGATGATGCCTACCAGCACATATGGTTTGTACTGACACTACTCTTGCTATGCCTTTTTGGCATAGTCTGGTTGCAGGGTCAGTGACGTTTCATAGGTGAAGACGAAGACAATTTCCAACATCTTCTATCTTTCTTCCATGTGGTGGGAGCTACAACATATGTTATTATGTTGTACCTTGTAATCTTAGAAGCTATTCTACCTATTTAGACAAGATCCTTGTGGAAGTTAATTACTTTACAAGTTAACTTTGAGTCATTTAAAACCTTTATTTTGTAAACAGTACATAAATTTCTTTTATTCGTCAGTTTTCTTAATTTTCTGCATTTTTAAAACATTTGGGAATCGAGGGTTCTCCTACTTAGGTGTTAGGTTAGGTACCACACGGCCCGGTGGGTTGGGTCATGACATAGAAGCTCACCCAAATCTCTAAATCTAAGAGCTGCTCCGCACAAGACCAAATCAGCGGCAACAACTCATACTATGAGCTGCAGGATGCAGAAGTGTAGTATGAGTACCAACAAGTTGCACTCAGTAGGTATAAGCCGACTGAGTTCCAAAGATAAAGAAAGCATAAACAACAAGTAAGAAGGTAGCATATATAAAAAAATAACTAAAGGAACAACAGGAATATCAACATAAGAAACAAACTGAGGTTAAAAACAGAGAGTAATGAAGGAGAAATAAGGGATGAACCTAGATGTGCTAGCCCATCAACCTAAACATGACAAGGCTCTACAAAGGGGAACAACTAGCCAAAGGTGCACTAATAGAAACAACGACAAATACACATAAAAACTACAAAGGTTGAGCCAAGCCAATACCTGCACAACAAGTATCAACAGAGGGGGACGAGGGCAGTACCTACCTTCAAACCAAGGACCACCCTGCATACTGCCACAAGTCACCAATCAGTCAAACAATAACCTTTCGATCCCTGATGTGCCCAGAAGGTACACAACGACCCTACACCCGTACGACCCCCATATGATCAACAGGTACAAACAACAACCAATTATGCTGGTGATAGGAGATGCATAATGAATGTGAGTTATGCATTAAAATCAGTAGTACCAATAGTGCCAAGATATATACACCTACCCCTAAGGTCTAGACAGCGAAGTAGGACCCATGTGTACTCTTCCTGCCCAATGGATCATACTGATAGAGAATCAATGGGGGACTCGGGAGTGTCCATATATACCTAACTGGTCCCGATCCAGGACTTTCCTCTCTGTCAGTGTGACTAGAGATAATCAACATAACCATAATAGTACAGAAAGGATCGGCAACTCCTCGACCAGTAAAGTAAAAATGAGCACATCCCAGATGCCTCAAAATCTGTAAAAGTGAATGCATCCCATATGCCTCTAAATATGTAAAAATGAGTGTATCTGAGATGCCTCTAAACCTCAAGTCCATTTGTAAAATAGTAAGGTGTAACATCCCAAAAATTTCTAAGTTAAGACTAGAGTCATTCTTCATTTATGAACAAGGTTGTACCGAGTGATTCTAAATTTTCTTAGCTGTTAAGGTCACTAGAGTTCCCTAGCATAAAGTTTACTTGAAAACTTTCCTTACAATTGAGTTTCTCTATGAGATTTTTCTTGGGTTAACTTTAATCAACCATATCTTTTAGCACATAAAAAGTTAGGTGGCCCATGAGGTGTCAAATCGAAGGTCTTTGAATCATCTTTCGAGCGCCAAAAATTTTTCTTAATTTCAAGCTTTGAGTAAAAAGTTATGTCCGTTTTAGTGAATCCTCTTCATTTAAGGCTTTCCATTCATTTTAGGAAAGGGTATTTTGGCCTTCTTCTTTTCCCCACTTGTCTTAACATGTTTTTCCTGACCCAATTAAGGGTTTAATCAGATTCTAAAATGCCCATTCATGCTCAAAACACTTGGAGTTTTTAGAGCGAAGTTTCAAGAAAAGAAAACCGAGGTTTTCAGACATTCTTCAAGAATTGTTGATTTTCGCCAAGAACATGGCTCTTTCTATGTATGTGAGGTTTCCCATAGTTATGGACTTTTTCGTCCTCATGCCAATCATGTATTTCTTCCATTAATTCATCCATGAAGTCGTTTATGTAAAGATTCTTGAGTAGTTCATGAGTTTTAGCCCCATTCTTTATTAATGAAGGTTTTGAGTTCTTAAGGTGAGGGTCTTGCAAATGAGTGGTGTTTATTGTTATATTTTGAGTGAGATCTTGAAATTTTTGTGTTGGATTTATGAATC
>JAJONQ010040066.1:0-14535 GCA_036250385.1 Solanum microdontum
ATTCATGTCAAGTTATAATGTTTTTAAATCTTGGAGACAATGCTTATCTAGTCTAATATAGAGTAATGAGAATCTCACTACGATCAAAATTCTGGTTGGTCAATAATTTTCTCTCTTTTTGTATTGCTACTAATAAATATATTTTTCAAAGATTTATCATATTACCACAATCTAGAATTTGTTATTTTTCAATTCATAGTCCTATACGCATTTTGTAACTTACTAATTAAATATATCCCTTTTCTTATTTATATATACAGTTGAAATTTGCAGTATCACACCACAATAGTCTTGACTTTTTCTTTAATTTATATTTTTTTTCTCTCCAAAGTGATAATAAAAAAAAAGAGTAAAAAAAATTATTACAGGAGAATGCTTACATGTATATGTAGATATCTTGCTCAAATAACAACTTCTTCTTGCAATGTAAATAAAAATCAAAGAAACCTATAGGAAGTTTGTTTTTTGCTATAAATTTTGCAGAAAACGGTTTGATTGAGCTTAGTGCCGGCAAAATGAGCCCATATTTTGGTAACCCACCCAACCCGCCCATATTTTAATGGGTTGAGTGAGTGATTTTTTACATGGGTAAAATATGGGTAAAGTATGGATTAGTCAAATGGGTAAAGTTTCTAACTTTTATTCACTACAAATTCATGATATCACTAAAAATATTGTAATTTCTCTTGCTTTTTATGTTCTTCTATAGAACTAATTATTTTTCACTATAATTGAAAAGGTGAAGTCTTTGGCCCTCTAAAAATATATATTTTAAATATACATTTCTTTTGTTACTTATAATCATATTTTTTTAACTGTTTAATTTTATATTGGATAATAAATATTAGTGTAAAATAAGCAAATCATGTATTAGTCTTGACATTGCTTAAAGTGCATTAAGCATGTTTTAGTCCTAAAATGCAAATATTCATTTACTGTGTAATTAAAAATATTTTCCCCTTGTTATTACATAATTGTATTTTATACTGAAAAGTTATAGGATTTTTTTTTTTACTTTTATGATACAAAAAAAACTAAATGAAGCATTTTCAACATTTTCATCTAAAAAAAGACAAAAACATTTTCTCCATGTTGAATTTTTAAGTAAAGTACTATTTACTCATGAAAATATAGGTAAATATGGGTATTACCCAACCCATTTCTTACCCAATTCATTTTTAACCATATCAAATATGGGTGGGTTGAATTATTACCCATTTTATGTTGACCCATTTTTAACCCCCCCAAATTTGACCCAACCCGCCCATTTGCCACCACTAATTGAGACATAAACTTACGGTGTGTTTGGTACGAAGGAAAATATGTTTTTGAAAAATATTTAAGGGTCGAAAATTTGCGTCAGGTCCTGGGTCAGATTTTGAAACGATCATCGGGGTCGTGTCCTAGTTCAAGTGTCAGGATGGAGCCCTAGATCAATTATCGGGGTTGATTTTTGGGTCAGGAATTATTTTTCTAAAGAGTATTTTCTAGTCTCAAGCCAAAAATAAAATATATTTTCTGGAAAATATTTTTCATTCACCAACCAAACATTAAAAATTATTTTTTCCAAAAAATATTTTCTACTTACCAACCAAACATGAGAAAATAAGTTAGAAATCCACTTGTTTTAAACAATTTCATTCATACCAAACAGTCCCTTAGTTAACTATCTGTAGTACTACCAATATATGCATCTCCTTCAAATGGTCAATTACTCCTTTCATGTTCATGATTTTTATGTATGATATTATGCAAATTCAATACTTTTGAGTCAGATTCTATTAGATGAATACTTACTCTGTCTCATTTTATATGACGTTGTTTGACTTGGTGTGAAGTTTATGCAAGAAAGTAAGATTTTTGAATCTTGTTGTCTAAAATAAGCAATAGATGTTTTGTGTGGCTACAAATCATTTCGTTAAGGATAAAATGAGAATTTTAAAATTAAAATCTTACTAAATATAGAAATGTGTCATTTTTATTAGGACTGACTAAAAGAAAAGCGAGTCATATAAATTGAGACAAAGAGTAATCCCTATGTCCCAATTTATATGACTCTCTTCCCTTTTAATTAAGTCTAAAAGAGAATGACACATTTTTACATTTAGTAATAATTTAACTTTAAAATGCTCTTTTTATCCATGACATATAACCACACAAACTTTTATCACTTATTTTAGACCACTAATTTCAAAAGTATTTTTCTCTTTCCTAAACTTCATGTCAAGTCAAACTAAATTATATAAAATAAATGAAACTGAGGGTGGAGTGGGGGAAATAGTTAATTCTCAATCAAGTAAATTACATGAATTGAGATGGTCATAAATTAAAAATCTTATAATTTAAATTGTGAATTGAATCTCACCTGCGGACACTACAACATTTCTGGCCTAAGGCTACACTAATTCTAGGTCACAATTCTAAAATGTTGCCAGAAATGCCTAGGAAAATGCCTTTAAAGTGTAGTCTTTATCTAGAGCTTTTAGCTACAAAATATTAGGCTACACTTTCAAAATGTGTCCTTTTGTAACAAAGATTACATTATATAAGTGTTGTCAAATCAAAAAATAATTGACAACACTTAATTATGCATATGACTACAGTTACAAACATGTTATTTTTATAATTTCAAAGAGAACACTTAACAAGTGTGTCCTAAAGGATTCTCAAGAATATTTACCCTAATATATTCGGTCCATTTTTGTGCGCCTTCAGTGAAAATTTTCCCTCTTTTACTCAACCGACGTTTCTGGAGGAAGTGAAATATTCTCTCAAGCAGGGCACTAGGTTTCTTACCCTTTCATAGAAATTGACCAACTAATCGAATGGATTCAATTAAAACTTTGAGCAGATTGGTCAGTCTAGCTTCAAAATCTACAACAAATCTCTATTTTTTCTTTACTGTCATCTGGGTTCAGTTTGTAGAACTACTTTGAAGGTTTGTTTGTTCCTTCCAAAAAGGAAAAGCATAGGCAACTAGACATGAAGTTATCGTGCAATTTTTGGCAACAACCTCCAAATCAAGTTCTATGGCTTTTAAAATTATACCGCAAACAAGGTGCATTGTTGCTCTACTCTTCAGTATTTGGGTAACTCAGTTCATTCCAATAAACTCTGTTGCTGCTTGATTATCTTTCTCTACCCTTTGTTTTACTATTTTAATTGAACATGAAATATTGTGTTCTATAATTTCTCCTTTATTATTTAGATCAATTTTTGGATTGAATATTCGTTGAATATGAACATGACTTGAAACAAACTGCACTAGGCAAATAGATCTTTCTTTCAATGAACATGAGTTACTCCATCAAAGAAATAAGAGAATGAAAGATGGAGATATTGAAGATTTACAAATGGATGATGAAATTGTTGGTGAATCTTTGGCTCGATGTTTTGATCCAGATGTTGAAAATCCTTTCTAATATGATGAGGAAACTGAATTAAAAGAAAATTCTACTGTCGAGAATTATTCCACAATTCTGAAGAGGTCATTTTTCCTCCTAGACTTCTCAAATCTATTAGAAAACCATGAAAATTATTTCTTTGTTAAACTCTTGGGTAAATCTATTTATTATAATACCTTTTGCGTAGAAGTCCTACGAGTACTACTATCAACAACAAGACTATTATGAAGCAAGGAGTTAGTGTAGTATTAGCTATAGAATATGTTAGTATGTGTCAGTAACAATTACAGTTAGTAAAAGTAGTTACAACTAACTATAGTTAAGTCTACCAGTCTAGTTAAATTCTTGAATGTGATGTATTATAAATAGAATAGATACTACCAAAGATGAATAATTCATTCATTTTAGTTTTGTAGCTCAATATAGATTCGTTTCTCTCTTCTTCCTCAATTAGTGAATCTCCAGTATTGATTCAACATGGTATCAGAGCACGAGGTATCACTATGAGTATCTCTCTGTTTTCAGTGCAGCAGTAGGCTCGTGAAGGAGTAGTGTGCATTGTCCCAGAAGCAGTGAAGATCAGAGTTCATTCGAGTTTTTTGCAATGGTGGATGCAACTGCCATTAATTCAGTTGCAGGACCTCTTTCAGGAACTACGAGAGCTCATACAGGAGTCGATGCTCATCATCCTCTTCATTTGCAGGCATGTGATACTCCAGGTAGTTCCTTGGTCTCAATTCAACTCACTGGATCTGAAAATTATTTTTTATGGAGTAGATCTATGGAGATTGGACTACTAGGAAAAGGGAAGTTAGGTTTCATTACTGGTCAGTATTCAAAGGATAAGTTTGTTGTCTCATTACATGATCTTTGGGAAAAATGTAATGACATAGTCCTGTCATGGATTATGATCTCTGTAAGCAGGGAACTGTTAAGTGGAATAGTCTATGCTAGTAGTGCTCAGCAAGTATGGACTGACTTGAAAGAGAGATTTGACAAAGTAGATGGCTCTAGGATCTTCTATTTACACAAGGAGATTGCTACACTTAGTCAAGGAATGTTGTTTGTGTCTAGCTATTTCTCCAAAATCAAGGAATTGTGGATGGAATTTGACTCTCTTATGCCATGTCTTGGTTGCACCTGTGAAGTTTCTAAGACTTATGCAGCTCATTTTGAGTACCAGAGGTTGATGCAATTTCTCTTAGGGCTAAATGAGTCTTATAATTAGTGTAGAAGTCAAATTATGATGCAGGATCCAGCACCTTGTGTGAACAAGGCTTACTCTCTGGTTATGGCTGAGGAAAGCCAGAGGATACTTAGTAAATCCAATGTTGTAAGTGCTGATAATCATGGTTTGGTGAATGATGCCATGGCATTCTTCAACAATAATAAGAGTCATGTACCTAGATCAGGCTCTAGTTCATACTCAGGACCTAATCCTCCTTCAGGATCTAGTTCTAGATCTCATCAAAGATCTACCAACAATCTCTATTGTGACTACTGTAATTGGAAAGGTCACATCAGAGCTACTTGTTATAAACTTCATGGTTATCCTCCTGACTGGAAGGGTAAGAAGAGAACACCACCTGGATCTATTCCTGCAGCTAATCTTGTGGGTGCTAATGCTGATACTACTCAGCTGAGGCAGTATTCAACAAATACTGGTCAAGGATCAACTCTAAGTGCTCTTGGGATGTCTCACAATGGTAGTTTCTCTCCTACTACCTCCCATGCTCTTATGTCTAACAGGCAGTCTCCATTAGCTCATTTTCACCCACAAGTTCAACAACATCCTCACTTCTCTCCACAGCAGTATCAACAACTGCTACACATGTTGGATCAAGAGAATGAGAAGGCAAAGGCCAACACCAACTGTGACAATCTGATGGCATCAGGTATGATGCATTATGCTAATAATAATATGTGGATTATTGACTCTGGAGCTTCTCAACATATGGTACATAATGAGAATTTGATCACACCACAAGTCTCTTTACAGAATAATTCATGTAACAAAGTTCATCTACCCACTGGTGCACTTGCTCATGTTACTCACATTGGTTCTTCTCATGTCCTTGGAGGGACAGAGATTTCCAATGTTTTGCATATTCTTGCCTTCCATTACAATTTGTTGTCAATATCTAAACCAACAAAGGAGCTCAATTGTTGTGTCCTCTTCTATCCTGATTTTTGTGTCTTTCAGGACCTCTCAAGTGGGACTGTTAGGGGGACTGGCAGACTGGAGAATGATTTGTATGTTGTGCATGATGATAGTCAGCTGATCTCAGGATATTCATTGAAGTCTACACAGGATTCAGTTTATGTAGCTAATGCAGTTTCTTCTTCTTAGTCTTGTAGCTTAGATATGTCTCTTTGGCATCAGAGACTCGGTCATGTGCCTGTTTCTGCTATAAAAAAACTTAGTTGTTTCAAATATTTTCCATCTAGTTCTTCTACCATTTGTACTGTATGTCCATTGGCTAAGCAAGCCAGACTATCATTTCCTTTGAGCAATACTACTACTATTGCATGTTTTCAACTATTGTATATTGATGTTTAGGGTCCCTATAGAGTTCCTACTCATGATAATAAGAGATATTTTCTTACTTTTGTTGATGATTTCTCAAGATATACATGGCTATTCCTGCTAAATTCTAAGGGTGAAGTAATTGTTGCTTTAACTCAGTTTTTTACGATGGTGAAAAATGTATTTTCAACTCAGATCAAAGTGCTTAGATTTGACAATGGGTGTGAGTTCTTTAACTCACAGGTCACTACTTTACTGCATACTCTCGGTATTATCCATCAGAGTTCATGTACCTATACTTCTCAGTAGAATGGGGTTGTGGAAAGGAAGCACAGACACATCTTAGATATGGCTAGGTCACTGAGATTTCAGGCTGGTCTTCCCTTTCATTTTTGGGGTGAATGTGTTAACACTAGTGTTTACCTAATAAACCGACTCCCATCTATTGTGCTGCAAGGACAGACTCTTCATGATCTGTTGTATAAAGGTCCTTCTGTCCTTGATCATTTAAGGGTGTTTGGATGTCTTGTTTTTACCACTGAGGTGAGGAAACTTGACAAGTTTTCTCCTAGGTCTGTTCCTGCTGTGTTTGTTGGTTATTCTACTCTCCAAAAGAGGTACAAGCTTTATGCTCTAGCTACCAAAGAGTTCTTTATTAGTAGAGATGTGGTGTTATAGAGGCAGTATTCCCCTTCAAGCATATGAGCTCTGTTTGTCCCCCTTTATTTCCTGTCCTGCAGTTCCTTGAAGAGACTCCACTGTTGGTTTCTGATCCCAGTCCTGCTGAGAACACTGCTGCTTCTAGTTCATCTGTCAGCAAATTTGATCCTCCTGCTGACTCTTCTCCTGATGATGGGAATGTATTAGGTGATCCTTGTTTTGTTTCATTGACATTCTCTGAAACTGTTCCATTAAGAAGGTATACTAGATCCACTAAGCCTTCTATATGGATGCAAGATTTCTTGACAACTCAGCCTAAAGCCTCTTACCAGTATCCTGTCTCCAATCATGTATCTTATGCTCATCTCACTTCTTCCTATGGTGCAACATTAGCTGCTTACTCCAGTATTTCTGAGCCTACTTCTTTTGAAAATGTTGTAGTCCAACCTAAGTGGGTAGAGGCCATGCAAGCTGAAATTTCTGCTTTGGAGGATAATAATACTTGGAGCATCACTGAGCTACCTCCTGGCAAGCACCCTATTGGTTGTAAGTGGGTGTTCAAGGTGAAGTACTTATCCTCAGGTGTTGTTGAGAGATACAAAGTCAGACTAGTTGCTAAGGGGTTTCATCAGAAGGAGGGCCTGGATTACACTGAGACTTTTTCCCATGTGGCCAAGATGGTTACTGTCAGATCTGTCCTAGCTATGGCTGCTACTAAACACTGGTTGGTTTTTCAAATGGATGTGCACAATGCTTTCTTGCAAGGTGATCTCCCTGAGGATGTTTATATGGTTGTGCCTCCTAGTTTTTGCAGACAAGAGGGGTCTAACAAAGTTTGCAAACTGCATAAATCTCTCTATGGGCTCAAACAAGCACCTAGGCAATGGAATCTGAAGTTAACTAAAGCATTAGTTCAGTTGGAGTTTGTTCAAAGCCATTATGATTACTCATTGTTTACTAGAACAATGGGAAAAGAATTGGTGGTGGTTCTTGTGTATGTAGATGATCTTCTAGTAATTGGTAGTTGTAGTAGCCTGATTGAACAGACTAGAAATGATCTGAAACTTAAGTTTAAGATGAAATACTTGGGAGAACTGAAGTTTTTTCTTGGCATTGAGTTTGCTAGAACTAAGGAGGGGTATGTGATGAATCAACTCAAGTATGCTTTGGAACTAATCTCTGAAATGGGATTGAGTGGTGCAAAACCAGTTCATACACCAATGGATCCTAATGTAAGGCTGACATCTATTGAGTATGATAAACATGTACATGGATCAGAAGTTACTTCAACAGATAAACCTTTGAAGGATATTGGAAGATATCAAAGGTTAGTGGGAAGGCTGTTATATCTAACAATGACCAGAGTAGACATATCCTTTGCAGTACAAGTCTTGAGCTAGTATATGCATGCTCCAAAAGAGTCTCACATGGAAGCAGCTCTTAGAGTAGTTAAATATATTAAACATCCCTTGGTCTAGGTTTGTTTATGACTGCTCAAAGCTCAGAATTACTTACTGCTTACTGTGACTCTGATTGAGGTACTTGTCTACAAACAAGGAGGTCTGTAACAAGTTACTTGATGAAGTTCGGAGATGCACTTATATCATGGAAATCTAAGAAACAAGAGACAGTAGCAATGAGTTCTGTTGAAGTTAAATTTAGGAGTATGTCATTAGCAGGCAGAGATCACTTGGCTTATTGGTCTATATAAGGAGCTAGGGGTAAACATCAAGCAGCCAGTTCAACTATATTGTGATAGTAAGGCTGCAATCCAAATTGCATCCAATCCTATTTTTCATGAGAGGACCAAGCATTTTGACATTGATTGTCACTTTGTCAGAGAAAAACTACAACAAAAAATGATCAAGACTACTCATGTATCAACAAGAGATCAGTTGGCAGACCTACTTACTAAAGGCTTATGGAAAGCAACACATCTACACCTAATGTCCAAGCTAGGGGTAAAAGATTTGTTTCAGCCACCAGCTTGAGGACGGGTGTTATGAAGCAAGGAGTTAGTGTAGTATTAGCTATAGAATCTGTTAGTATGTGTCAGTAACAGATACAGTTAGTAAAAGTATTTACAACTAACTATAGTTAAGTTAAGTCTACCAATCTAGTTAAATGCTTGGATGTGATGTATTATAAATAGAATAGATACTACCAAAGATGAATAATTCATTCATTTTAGTTATGTAGCTCAATATAGATTTGTTTCTCTCTTCTTCCTCAATTAGTAAATCTCCATTACTGATTCAACAAAGACAATTCACTTCTACCTACTAATTTTCTACCATATTTCAGAGAGATTCTCGTTTATATGGAAGGGATTGTATTCCTTCTAAAAAACATTTACTAACAAAATGATTTAGTATAAGCTTGTTAGTTGTTTCTCTATCTCTATGCCTAGTTCTTTCGTTAAGCACTTCTTCACCTATTATTCTTATTTTAGAGAGAGTTAACAACAATAGATGTTGATAATTGATTATTCAACCACATATGTTCATACATTAAATTTTGTTTTAGCTACAAGTAAGTAATTGTTGGAATATGTGAGCTAATGTTAAATAGAATATAACTTTTTGATTTTGTCTGTAATAGTCATCTGATCTCCGTGTTAGCATGTTTTATGGGAAAGTACTATATCATAGCTTTAAATTACCTTTACCTCACCTCAAATCCTTCGCATGAGAGGTAGACTCAAACATGTAACATGGCATTTCCATCATATTATAGAGTAACTAGCGAATGACATTAGCATGCCCTCATCTCATTGTATATGATTTAGGTTGCCTTACATCCATGGAAGTCGTTTTCCCATCATACACTGTAGATAATGATTTGAAATAGGAACTACACGTGAGAATTTTACAAGGCAATATCTACTTAACTTTAGGTCTCCTTTAAGTGCATTTACTTACCTAAGATTTGTCAAAAGGCATTAAAATATTTATCACAAGTCCTTTTACTTGCACAAGAAGTTCTATTACTACTGAATAAATCTGAGTTATTCCAAATGCTTGGAGTTCTATTGGTTGTATGTCAGGTTGCCACCATTTTAAAGGCATGATACACTATTCCTAGATTTTGGAATGTTGGGCTTGGGCTATTCGTTGAGGCTGAGCTCTTGGTGCTAGGGTTGTCTGAGAAGAAACATTTGTAGACTTGTATTACTCATGCGGGAGAGTAGTTAAATGAAGTAGAGAATGAATCTCAGAATACAACATCAAAAACAATGGCTCAAATAGAAGGACTGATAACACCTCTTTATGATTTTTTTAAAATAAATCAGCCGTGTGACCTATTACTACAGGTATACCAACAAAATTTTAGCATGTATTTGATATTTATCCTATGATTTTTATTCAGGATTCTTAGGGGCATTTTACTTTTGACCCTGAGTAACCTGTAACATCCTGCCTTAGAAAGAACTAGAATTTGAAAGAAACTTAATCGGAAATAGAAAAATCTGAAATTTTGCAAGTTGAGCTTAAAATGTGAGTTCTGGGTTAACTTCAAATGGCCATAACTTTTAGTACATGATAAATTAGGTGGATCATAAGATATCAAATGAAAAGTCTCTGAATTATCTTTCAACCGCCACCGAGTTTGCTAATTTTTGAGCTCGGTTGAGATAAATATGTTCATTTGAAAATATGTATGTCAATTAAGGAAAGTTACCCGGATTTAAGAGGGGTATTTTGGTCGTTTCCTTACCCAATCAGATTTAGGCGTTTAGGGGTCTAAACTAATTTGGTTTAGTTTTAAAAATCCAAATTTATGCTAGGGTTTTGAGAGAAGTTCTAGAAAAGGAGAAAAAGTCAAGCGTTCGTCAAGTTCTTAAGGATTTTGTTGCAGATTTCGCCAGGGGTTGATCCCTCAGAGGTATGTGAGTTCACATAGCGTTGGGTTCGTTCACCCACGCGCCAATCATGATTAATTCAACATAATTTTGTTCTGGAAAGTAAAAGATTTGAGTTGTTGATGAGTCTCGTTGAAGTTTCCTTCATAAATCTTGATTGCTGAGGTTTTGATGAGTTCTTGAGTTAATCGTATGAGTTTTAAGGTTGTTTTAGAGTAAATTATTGTACACTAATTATGGGTATTCGAATTTCAGTGTTTGGGGAAGAAACCATTCGATTATAAGTGAATTGGGGTTAGAAAATGAGCAAGGAAATTCGTCAAATTTTTTGGGAAAAGGGGTGGGGGGGCTGCGCCACTCAGTGCGCCCTACATCAGGGTCTGTAATTTGGCCTCTGGGGTGCCGCGCCACTTAGTGCGCCCCAACCCAGACTCTATAGCGCCCTGTGCCAATCAGTACGAGGGTCTCCAGGTGCTCTACCCTTTCCCACTTCTTTCCGTTTGAGTTTCCTTAAATCGTACCTATGTTTTCTAGTTGTGTTTTATACTCTAAGGTACATCTAAACATCATGAGATCATCCATAACAAAAGATCATAATCTTTGAATCCATAATTCAAATTCAAGGCAGAGCTAAGAATCAAGGCTAGAGAGTTCTCAAGTCTTTTTAAAAAGTCTTTTACAATTGTTTTTAACTTGTTTTAAGACTTAAGCATTGAGTTTGAGAAAGACAAGAGCCGAGTTCATTTTCTTAAAAATGATATATGGGAACTAAGTATTCCCAAGAGTAAATGTTTTCACATTTAAGATAAGAGGAAACATCGATTTTCAAAAGAGTTTTCATGAGCAGTTTTAGTACCATCACTTTTAAGAGAAAGACTTTTGAGTAATAGTCTCAAACCATAGAAAGAGTTGTGTTTTTAAACATATGAGCTAGTTACATTTTGGGAGTAGTATTGAGCACCAAAATAGGGACGAGTTCAGATAACTCAAAGTCTCCATAAACCATGTAGCTAATGTGGGTAGAAAGGATCATACTTTTTAGATGATTCCTTAATGCTTTTTAGCATAGACTAGTGGATCCACTTAGTAGTAGTTTCTATACCCCGACAAAGTATTGGATGGCCCTGGCAGCGTGAGGCAAGACGTTGTATCATCACATAGCTTGTAGACACGTAATTTTTTACCGAACTTAAGTTTTACACCATTTTAGAGCTTAAATATTTTATAAAAATCTAACTAAATATTTTAACTTTTATCTTATTTTATTAGCTTTATTTTAAAGGATTTGAAAACAAAAAAAAATAGAATTACATTTTTTGGTAAAGTTGTACTTTCACTGGTTTAAAAAAGAAATGAAAACTTACAAAAAAATATGTATTCTTTTAATTTAGATTTTACTAAATAAGACAATGCTTCTTAATTATATTTTTAGATTGGCTATTTAACCTTTTAGTTCAAACTAATTAATTTAATTTTTTATATATATTTAATTTATAAAATAAAAATAGCCTAAACTACCCATTACCCCCTAAACCTCTACCCAATACCCACTTACTCCTCCACTACCCCACACACACCACTACACACCCCCACACACATATACTACATACTTAACATACACACGCGATTCTGGAAAGAAAAACCCAATAAAAACCCCACTTTCCCAGATACATAAAAAACCAAAAAACTTTACACGGAGAAAAAAAATCAACAACTACAAAACCAAAAAATATAAAAAAAATAAAAAAATGCAGCAATGAGAAGGAGAAGAAAGAAAAAAAAATATTTACGCAGAAACACAACATTTAGAAAAATAACAAAGGTTGGAGTTCGAGGTTTGTTTTCGCGATTTCAAGTTCCTGGTTCCTGAACCCCATTTTCTCGTGAAATAATTTTCACAAGAGGTAACACTTAATTTTTATTTTTGTATTAGTTTTATGTCATGATCGTGCAAGAATTAATTTCAATATATTGAAGTTGTTCAGATTTCGTATGTGTTTAACCCGTTAATATTATTAATGTTGTATACTGAAATATATCCTAACATGCTATATGAATGTGAGTATTTCTTACATGCTTAAAAGTCTATTCCTCGCTCTTTATTTTCTTAATTAATTATCAAAGATTTTATGTTCGTGTCTTACTAATTTGAATTAATTCTTTGTTTGGTCGTGTTAAGAAAAGTATTAAGTTATTTTTTATGATATAATATGTGTGTTGTCTTGATCTTTGGGTTGCTAACAAAAATAATAATAAGACAATTTCAACCGGTATACTAACTATTGTACGCAGGTCTAAGATGAAATACTATTATCATTAGAGAAAATACATAATTACCCCCATCAAATTTGTACCTTTTTTTGAAGTAAACACCTAAAGTTTGCGGGGGTCCTATTACCCATCCAACTATTTCCAACAATTCTAAATACACTATTTTTACAATATTTGCAATCTCATAACCGGTGCGTGTGTCTCATCCCCGATATAAAATATTTTTTTTTAATTTTTCTTACCCGTTTAATTGTGGGTCGGGTAAAACCGTGACCCACTCACATTTTAACCCTTAAGCCCTTCTAGAAAATTTGTGTTCATTTTTTCCGATTCCTTTTCCTTTTCTCTACATGATATTTAGTGAGATGTGAAGAAGAATCTGAAGATGAAGGTATTGTTTACTCACTAGAGTGAACTTAATCAAGATCTTCGTGAGAGGGTTCTTTCATGACCATTAACTTCTATATTTCTTATATTAAGCTCTATTTGAAAGAGGTGAAAATCTAAAAATTCCTTAGTTACCCATCTAATATTCTTAAAGAAAAGCAACAAAAATGGTTCAAATTTCCTACTTGGTGGACTCCTCTGTTCCCATAACAATAAAAATGGTGAATTCCTAATCTGTAATTTTGTTACTTTCTTAGCTTTCAAGCTCCCTTTATTGAATTATTTAGCTATTCTTTATGAAATTAGGATAATTTCGACTCAAATCATACAAACTCTTTTTAATTCTTAAGTAAATGTGAGAATGTAGCAGCAATTAGAATACAAAAAAACATATATATAGTACTCGTCAATAATCACCCTGAAAAGCTTTGTCCAAGAAATCCTTTGTTCTTGAACTTTTTAGGGGAAGTGGTGACTTCCAATCTTGCTACGTGTCACGTTTACATTGGTTAAGGGTGAATTTTTATTCATTCATGCGCCCCTCATCACTTGAGATTACACCTTCTTTGGAAAAAGGTTAAAATGGTGTAATTAGAGTTGTTGAAAATGATTTCATGGGGTAATAGGATCCCTGCAAACTTTAGGTGTCTAATTAAAAAATGGTCCAAGTTTAATGGGTTAATTATGTATTTTCTCTTATCATTATTACTTTAAATAACGAGATATTGATGATAATATTTCAAAATAACTAAAGATGGATAAAACTCGATTGAACGATTGTAGTTCGGCACCACTTGATTCACGCTTAAAAAATTTGACAAATGAATTTTGGTAGGCAAATAAATATAGACATGTTTAAAAAATGATTTCAATTAAGAATGTGGTTACACATCTTTTTTGAGACGCTAAAAAAATTCAAGGATATGGTGACGCACCTTGATCAAATTATCTTTAATAGTCGACTTTCGATAAGTTTAAACTAAGACTTATAATAGATAAAATTATTAAGTGTGATGCAAAGAAGACAGTTATGTCTCTAAATATCAAGACCAAGAATGCGGTTACGTGTCTAGGTCGAGACCAAATAAAAGTTCAACAAATAAAAAATGCGAGCAAATCATGGCCTATAAAAATATATCCAAAAGATAGTTAAAATAAGTATAAGTCAATAAAAGCGATTGTGCTAGAATCACGGGACTCGAGGGATACCTAATATCTTCCCTTCGGTCAATAGAATTCCTTACCCGAATTTCTAATTCGCAGACCAAATAAAGAGTCTTTCCTTTTGATTAGGGATTAAACAAAAAGGTGACTTGGAACACCGTAACTCAATTCCAAGTGGCAACTCTGAAAAAATAAAAAATAATCCCTAAATCAATAACGTCACTTAAATTGGAAAAATCCTTCCGCCGGGCGAAAAAGGG
>JAJONQ010040067.1:0-28230 GCA_036250385.1 Solanum microdontum
GAGGTGGAGCTTCATCAACTGATTATTTGGGAGATGTAGGATTGGTCGAGCCATGGAAGCTACAAGCTGAAAATTAGATCGAATCATACATGAACACAAAAACCGAGCTGAGCTCCTTCGACATATCTAGATTACAACCTAGAAATCATCAAATATCTGGTACGACGCTTGGAGTTCTAAGAGATATGCACTTGATCTTGGTGTAGATTGACTCATCAATGGAAGTGCAAGGGAGTTAATGGTGAAGGCTGAGGTTGAAAGGGCTGGAAGTTTAGACCTTTACTTTCCAAATTTGCACGTTTTTGTTTGTATCAGATATTTACTCTCTTTACTGGTGTTCTTGTTGCTGGACCGGGTCACTTTTGGACCCCGTCAGTGCTTGCATACTCTTATCTTTTTAGGAATTTATGGGCCTTGCCCCATTTTGATTAACAAAAAAACTCTTGAATGGGGTTCACTCCGTTGATTGTTTGTAAGAAGATAGAACTACAATAAGATTGAGCTGAAACATACAACCTAAATTTCGTACATAGCATATGTGGATAGTGGATCTGCACATTTGGAAGGTTAGAGTTAAGCTTCGGCGCAATAGTAGAACTTGTTTTACATAACGAGTTACGTTTACACCAATATCTGCACTTCATGGTAGTAGATCTAACTAAGGGATTCACAACTCCCATGATAATTGGTTTAAGAGACAAACAAGGTATAGTAATGAGCTGAAGAACTAAGCTTAGAGTTTCGATTGGTTCAATGGAGTGAAGACGACATTCATTCCATCACTGTGTCAGCACTTGAAAACCATCATATCATCATACACACACATATATATATATATATATTATAAGTGGGAAGCTCCAAAGATGAAAAGTTATATTACCATTTTACCCCTTGACTAAATTAAATTAATTAAATAATATTATTTCAAATATTTTTTGAATTTTAAGTTATTTATTAGACCCAAATAGAATCATGTTGCCTTTGGGTACGAGGAAAACCCACAATAATATCCATATTAATCTATTCCCACTTCCAAGTGGGGATATCTATATCTTGGGCTAAACCTCCCGGCCTTTGATGTTCAGCCTTAACATTTTGACAATTCAGACATTTGGCCACAAATCCCGCAATATCTTTCTTCATTCCGTTCTACCAATAGACTTCCCGTACATTACGGTACATCTTGGTGGCTCCTGGATGAATAGAATACCGACAACTACGAGCTTCCTCTTAAATTTGTTCCCTCAAACCATCAACATCCGGAACACATAACCGACCTTAGTACCTAAGTACCCCATCTCCCCCTTGGGAGAAAGCCTCAACGGACTTCTTGAGTACCGACTCTTTCGACTCAACTAATATAGGATCAAGACCTTGTTTAGACTTCACATCCATCAAAATGGAAGATTCGGAACCATTATGGACCATGACACCACCCTTGGTTGAATCTACTAGTTGGACACCTAGTTGGGCTAATATATGCACCTCATGAACCAATTCTTTCCTTTCATCGTCTACAGGAGCAACACTACCCATGGATAGTCTA
Source organism: Solanum microdontum (assembly GCA_036250385.1). Classification (NCBI taxonomy): domain Eukaryota; kingdom Viridiplantae; phylum Streptophyta; class Magnoliopsida; order Solanales; family Solanaceae; genus Solanum; species Solanum microdontum. Next base: position 1,547 of record JAJONQ010040067.1, read on the forward strand.
CTAAGTTCATCCGCTACAACAGTGGCTTTGCCAAGGTGGTGAAAGACACTCATGTCATAATCCTTCAAAAGTTCTAACTACCTTATTTTTCAGAGATTCAAGTCATTTTGACTAAACACATATTGAAGACTCTTCTGATCGGTGAAAACATCCACATGGACTCCATACAACTAATGTCTCCATATTTTCAAGGCAAACACAACCACCGCTAATTCAAGATCATGGGTCAGATAATTCTTATCATGAATTTTAAGTTGCCTCGAAGCATATGCAATTATCACTTTACCATTTTGCATAAGGACACATCCCAACCCCCCTGTAGAGGCGTCACTATATACAACAAAACCATTTATACCTTCCAGTAAGGTCAACAACGGGGCTGACATAAGTCTATCTTTCAGCTGTTGGAATTTTTTATCTCAAGCCTCCCACTACTCCAACTTAGCTTCCTTTTGAGTCAAAGCCATCAACGGAGAAGCAATGGAGGAAACCCCTCAACAGACCTCCTATAGTAACTGTCCAAACCCAAAAAGCTTCTAATGTTGCAAGGAGTTAGAGGTCTAGGCCAACTCTTGACCGCATCCATCTTCTTCGAATCTACCTGAATGCCGTCACTTGACACAATATGACCTAGGAAAGATATAGACCTTAACCAAAATTCACACTTGCTAAACTTTGCAAAAAGTTGTTGGTCCTCAAGAACTTGCAACACAATTCTCAAATGGTCTTATGTTCATTCTCACTCCTCTAATAGACCAAGATATCATCAATAAACACAATCACAAACATGTCTAGGTATTGCCTAAACACTCTATTTATCAAATCCATAAATGCCGCTGGGGCATTTTTCAACCCAAATGACATAACCACAAATTCATAGTGACCATACTGGGTACTATAGGCCGTCTTGGCAATATAAATCCCTTTAACCCTTAATTGGTAATAACCCCAACGAAGATCAATATTCAAAAAATAGCTAGCCCCTTGAAGTCTGTCAAACAAATCATCAATTCTGATAAGGGGATATCTATTCTTGATGGTCACTTTATTCAATCAAGGATAATCGATGCACATTCTAAGAGACCTATCCTTCTTTTTAACAAACAACACTGGACCACCCCATGGAGAGATACTCGGTCGGATAAAGCCCTTGTCTAACGTATCCTTTAGTTGCTCTTTAAACTATTTCAACTCGGTCGGCGCCATTCTGTAGGGAGGAGTGGAGATAGGTTGCGTATCTGGAAGAAGGTCAATACCAAAATCTATTTCCCTCTTGGGAGGAATACCGGGTAAGTCATTGGGAAAAACATCTAGAAATTCATTCACCACTGGAACCGACTCTAGAGAAAGGGTTTCAGACTCAACATCCATCACCTTAACAAGATTGTAAATACACCCTTCGGAGATCATTTTCCTAGCTTTAAGACAAGAAGCAGATTGGCCTCTAAGGATATAATTTTCCCCTTTCCACTAAAAAATAGGCTCATTTGGAAATTGGAATTTAACCACCGTAGTCCTACAAATGATAGAGGCATAACATGCATGCAGCCAATCCATACCCAAAATCACATCAAAATATAACATGTCTAACTCCACTAAATACACCAAAGTAACTCAATGGGACAACTTCTATAAACTTTCTTAGCCACCACGAAGTCACCAACCGGGGTAGAGATCGAAAAGGTTCTACTAACACTTCGGGGGTATTTTACAATTCATGGCCACAAAAGGTGTCACAAAGGACAGAGCAGCACCGCGATCTAACAAGGCATATACATCAATAGAAAAGACTTTTAACATACCGGTCACCACATCTGGGGAGCTCTCTTGGTCATCTTGGGATCGAAGAGCATAAAAGTGGTTTTTCTTGGGAGCATCGGAGTTTGAATCGGTAGGAAGAGCTTGATTTCCCTCTCTTCCTTGAACCTCAAGCATTGGACAATCTCTCATCCTATGACCACTCTTCCCACAACCATAGCAACCATCCGTATCAACTAGGCACTTACCATCATATTTTTTACCACACTTAGCACAAGTAGGCTTAGACATTGAAGATCCACCACTATTTCCTCCTTAAGGTTTAGGGTTGGAAACCCTATATTTGTTGACCCTTGGAGCACTAGAGGAACCTTTGTTGGAGAACCTTTGTTTGAACCTTTTTTGACTTTGTCCATCAGACTTAGCATTGGAGAAATTCCCACCACCCGTCCTTGCTCTTTTCCCCTCCCTATTCATTATTTTGAGTTTTGACTCCTCAATTTGTTGGGCATGTACCATAAGACGTGAGATATTCATATCACCAATAAGCATTACCGAATGACATTCTTTCTCTACCAAGTTGGACCTTCCCATCACAACTTATTCATTTTAGCCCTTGAGTATACCACTATAGTTGGAGCATACTTGGATAGTTGGGTGAACTTAAGATCATACTCTTTCACACTCATCCTCCTTGACCAAAGTTAATCAACTCTTGCATCTTTCTTCCCTTAATTCTAGGGGAAAGAACCTATCAAGGAATTCTTATTTGAACATCTCCCACTCAATTGGACCCGCTCCTATTGGCTTCTTACCCTTCCACTGTTCCTACAAAACTTGAGCAATATCTTTCAATCGGTAGGCGGCCAACTCTGCCTTCTATTGTGGAGACACTCCCATAATATCAAGTACTTTATAAACCTCATCAAAAAACCTTCGGGAATCTTCTTCCACTTTGGAGCCATGAAATTCGGGAGGGTTCATTCTAGAAAAATCCCTAACCCTTGAAGCGGCCGAATTCACAATAGAGTTCGCATGAGTTCCAACATCTCTATTGGCTTGAGCCGTCACCATTTGAGCTTGAGTAATCAAAGCTTGAACTTGAGTAGTCATAGCTTGGGCCAACATTTGAAAATCCGACCTAACCTCCACATCCGACATAGCCAAAGGATGAGCTTGATTAGCTTGAGGAGGAGCTTCTTCATTCACATTGTCACCCTCCATTTTTCTTCTGTTTGCCCTTCGTGTATTCATATCCTGAAGACACAAGAGAAATATTAGGAGAGGGACTTTTATAGAGTTAAATTCTAAGGCACGACTTAAGAGTAATTAAAGAACTGAAATTTCCTAACATCTTATAGCATCACATTCATAAATGTGGCGCGATTCACTATTATGAACAAGACTCTACAAGACTTGGCTTATGACACCTCATCCTACAATCATTCTAAACTTTGCGCTCTGATTACCAAGTTTTTCACGACCCAAGGGTACCTCTTAGACGTAACAAGGTATATAATATCCCTAAAGGCACCATGTAAGCCACTTAGCATATCATAACATAAAGAATTAGAACAATAAGAGTAAAAACACATTTCAAGTCTCAAAAAGTTTTCATAAAACCAAAGCGGAAGTCTAGACTTGTCTCAATTAGCCATCTATTACTATACTTGAGTAAAAATAGGGTCACAGTCCAAAATAATATAATCCAAAAGTAAAAATACAGGAATCAAACTACAATGATACTATCCATCCTCGAATCATGAGCACTCACCAAACAAGCAAGGAGAATAGTCTAATCCAAGCTTGAACCAAACGATGACCACCTTAAGAACTGAATCCTACACTTGGGAAAAATGTGGGAAAATATGGTTTAGTACAAAAATGCACTAAGTATGTTAGCCATGCATAGAAATCATGAAAACATGCTAAAAAGGACATTTTAGTTGAAAAGCATGCACTGACCAAGTTTAAGGATCATCATGAAGATTAGTGTAAAAGCATAAGTCATAAGCATAGTCAACATATAAGTAATCATAACATAGTAGAAGCATACCATAAATACCCTGAAAGCATACCTGTGCAATCTATGAACAAGATCCCATAATCCCACCCATGTTAAGTAAAGCTTCTTGAGTAACCGTAGTTCATAATTCATGTTCTTGTTCATATTTCATCATAGTGGGAAATATCCTTAACCGACATAGACCATGTGAGCTTAACATGTAATCCGGTGTTACCCACACTAAAAAGGGGTGTCCTACTTGCCTAAGGTAAGACCATGGTTTGTTAGCTTTTAGGTGGATCCACTAGCTAACGACCTATGGGGTCACATAGTTATGGGATAAGGAGAATGCTACTAGAAACCCGAACTTGACTGAGGTAGAAGGTTTCCATCTCCTGAGATACATGTTTTGGGAACCTGGACTTAACTAGCGTAGAAGGAACCCATTTGGAATGTCGGACTCAACTAGCTTAGAAGCTTTCATCTCATATTCAATATCCACTCGGTGATAAGCATAATTACCATTGAGTTCATCTTAAGTTCTTGACTTAGATTCATATTTGTGGAAGAATATCTTAACCCCCAATCGAACATAACTGATAAGATACCCCATGGATTCAATATGTGAGAATAGCCTTTCAACTATAGAATCATCATCATGTGAGAAAACGTTCCACATCATATCATAATCATACATAAGTGTGCATATGAGGATAATCAATCAACAACACAACAACTAGTTCATAATCATAATCAGTTTACTCTGAAAGTGTTCTTTAAGCAGATACATATATATCATACTCTTGCATAATTCTTATACTTTGCCCTATAAGGACCATAGATCACAATCCATCAACACAACTAGAATTATTACATTAGACATGGATGATAACATAATTCACGTAGTTCAATTACTACATGCATAATTCTATCATATTCTACTTGCATCAATCAATGCCCACACTTTGAGATCTAAATTGAGAAAATAGGGGAATTCATGGATTCTTGGGAGATTCAACATAAAACCATATAAGATCATCAATATATGCATAATAAACATAATTCAATCATTAAAACTGAATTTGAAAGGAATTCATGAGAATGAAGTCAAACCCTAACTTTTGGGATTTCTAGCTTTGAAATTTGGGGTTTTTTTAAAGGGTCTCCATGGATGAAGAGCAACCATATCTTGGTGAAGAAATCCAACAAATTTGACTGAAAAATCTTGTTCCTTCAATCCTAGCTTCACCTTTCTTCTTCTTCTTCCTTGGAGTTCTAGAGAGAAAGTTTTGGGGGGGAAGTTGGTTTTGATTTGGGAATTTGGAATTATGAAGAAGATGATTTGATTTGGGGGTCTTAAAACATTATGTATTTAGTCTAAATTAATACGAAACAACTTCACTTAATATTAGCTTAAAAAGGAAAATCGTATAATGCCCCAAAGTGAAACTGCCTTTCGCCAATTAGAGGCCTCATCCACGACTCCACGACCACGGTCCGTGGGTGGACTCATGTGGCGTGCTTGACCCATGACCCTCACTGACAGACATGGTTGGACCCACGGCCCATTCTAGTGAAGCGTAGTATGGGTTCAAAGGCTCAACTCTCAGGGCCTCAACCTACGACCCTCAACCACGAGGCGTGGCCTGTCCCATAAGGCGTGGGTGCCCTTCGTGGGCCACTACCCAGGCAGTCTCTAAGGGTCTTCCATAAGGACCCATGGTTGGTCCTTGGGGTTTGAACCTTAACATTATAACACGTAAACATTTATTTTAAAGTACAGGGACGTACATTTCAAGGCTCTAACTCTAACGTCAAGCTCTAGTTTAGCCTATTAGTTTCCGAAGTGTTACAATTAAACTATTTTAAAACGGTAGTAAGCTCAAAAATGGAATAAAGACCTCCTAAATTAACAATTAAAAATTCAATTTAGAGTTGCCAAAAATTAGCCACGAAGGGCCATTATGCGAGGTAAGTCGGGTTCTCCGAATAGCTTAGCGAACTGCCCTTTGCTCTCTTCTATCGCCTTTTTGCATTGGCTCTCAGCATCCTCAAGTCCTATAACTATGGGCGATCACGTTTGGCATTGCGGAACTGCTCGGCAATTCGCCGACTTGGTTTCCTCCCTCAGGGCTGGCACACTGGAACTTTAGGCGGTCAAAATAGCCAGTTGGTGATTCACCAAGAGCTCTTGGCGTTCATCAGGCTCGCCTTTCTTCACTTCTTCAGTTTGTTTTGTTCCTTTTTGCTTGTTGGTGTCTTTGATTTGCTCCTCAATCTATATACCTGAAATCAAGGCTTTAACATCATATTATGGCACAAATTAAGCATTTGAGTACACTAAAAGTATATAAACAAATCCCCAAATAAGTCCAAATCTTAGACTCATCAACACCCCCAACTTAAACTTTTGCTTGTCCTCAAGTAAAACTCAAGATCAGCAGTTCAAAAGGATTTCTCAAATAGTGCTGCATAAGACTCAACATGAATGTACACAACAAGGTTGAAATTACTCATGTAATGATCAATTGTCCACTCGAAGATTCAAATTGTGACTCACCATTATTAAAGATGCTCAAGTTCACAATACTTGCTTCAAATGCAAGTTCAAGATCAACAAAGGAACTCAAATGCCCTCACAACAAAGATGATTCCATATTCACACAAAATTCTTCAATAATTTAGAGTTCCGAAATCACATCCGACTCTCACACTCAAAAAGATGAACACATGCATGACTTCACCCATAGGTTAGCCCTTATTTTCTAATCAACATTCGTTTCAGCTCACTCAAGACCACAAAGCTCTTTTAAGGCTTGTAACGGGGCTGAGTGTCAAGGCATGGTCATTCAGGCTTAGTGATTTCTACCTTGATGAAGTGTGGTCTGAACATCAGTTTCCTTCGTTTCTTTAACATTTAAATCATGCTCATAATCCACCCCCTTATTCAACTTCATATGAACTACTGGATACCCCATTTCTTTTGCAACTTCCACTACTTTATTTCACAACTTTTTCATTCTTTTTTTTGCTTTCTTCGTTTCTATCTTTTTACATGGAGGGGTTCCATCTTTTTCAAAATCATTACTCAAAGGGGGGTTTCTCAGACTTCTTGACTTTCCTTCTCTTTTTACCACACCCCCAACTTAGGTTTTTGGCCTAAGTTGGCTATTCAAACAAACCACACTTCATGAAAGTTATGGGTAAATGGATAAATAGAGGTCACAATTGTTCAAGTTTCTTCCAAGAAAAGGGTAAGGCTCAAGCGGGTTGAAGAAAGGTTCACACATCTCACAAGGTTGGTGACAAAAGAGGTAATTGTCAAATCGTTGCACTCATCAAAATTGTTGTGTAAGATCATTTCAAGTGCTTACATCACTGAGTCAACCAGACCAACATGGCAAATTCTAGGTGTTATCACACACAATGTTCAAGGTAATATCATCACAGAAGGCATTGGCACCTATATTAAACAAGACCCCACACTTTCTAGCTAATGTGAAATGTTCATCACTAGAGACTCATTCGATAACCAACTAGCACAACAAGATGCTAAAAGTTCACACATTGTCTACGCAAATTCATTGACCTCATCATAGCCGAACGTTCATTTCGTTCAATTAAGATTACTATTAAAATCATTGGTATTGATCACAATCGATACTCAAATTTGCATAAGAACAACCACAATCACATACAAGAGAGGTGGCAAATTTTTTTAAATTGGGTTCAAAACCATTTCCATTTAAATCAAGGGGCCATAACCTAAAACATCCACAAGATCAAGAATAAAACACATATATAGATCAACAAAACCCAATATTCATAAACAAAACAGAATCACAAGAGGTAGGTATGGAAATACCTCACCCCACCCACAAAAAGAAGCAGTTGTCCTCAAATGCAACTAAAACAAGAATAATCAGTAAAAACAATAGAAAAGGAGTAAAAATGTCATCCTGGTAGGCTAAGCCTGGGGTGAAGTCTGCATCTCAGTCACTCCGTCTGTCGAGGCATTATTGCCCGGTGTAACACTCTGAAGTTGGGCATCAGTGCCCGATGTCTCATCAACTATAATAGCAATAGAGCCTGCCATAGAAGTATCCCTGAAAAAGATCTGAACAGCAGCATATACCATAGCAATTTTTCCGTTTGTCTGGGCCTTAGTGCCCGGAGTAGTATTCTTGACTTGGGCATCAGTGCCTCGAGTTACCTCAGGAGGAACAACAGTGCCATATTCACCATGTTCTGTTGAGTGTGAGTCCACCAGAAAGAGATGCACGGCCCTACAGAATCCCCGTGCCCATGAAGGAATATTAAGGTCTAGAGTAATGGTCTTCCTTGCAAAAGTGGGCCTTTTTCTCTTGTCTTTCCCAGTAGTTGTAGGTAGTTTCTTAGCTTTGCCTTTCGATGTAACTGCATCCTCATTTATCGCATTCCCTTTGGACTTCTCCTAGGTTGGTGTTATTTTTTCTGCAGCTTTTGATTTAGTCATGTCTGTAAAATCTCGAAAAGAAGTTAGAAAAGTTTAAACAAAAGCATAGCAGAACATTTGCAGACAGACTCACCAAACCAATTGGCGAGTCGCCAAATTTCTTGGGCGAGCTGAATCGAACTTGCTGGAGAAGTTGGCTCAAAAACTACAGCAAGAGAGTGACAAGGGAAACCACTCGGTGGGTCGTCGATATCTTTCGGCGAACAAAGACAGGCCCGTCGAAAGCTCCAGTGCACAAAGGTTCAGGGGTGCAGACCAAAGGCTAATAAAAAAGCCTTTGGGCAAGTCGCTGAGAGCTCTTGGCGACATCAAGCTTCTCACTGAATATTACAAAATCAATTATCAAATAAAGCATGAAATCAAAGGCGAGAGGGGGACATTAGGCGAACCGCCGAGTGGTTCAGCGAGCTCGACCAAGCTTGCCAAGTGGCCCAACCCTATTTTCAACCTTATATCTCGAATTCAGCCCTGCAACCCCCGAAAACAAAATCAAATCATGAACTAGTTAAATTAAGTTAGGAGCCATAACACCCAAACACAACCCCTCAAATTTCAATCCATTTTAAGTCATACAATTACGGGAATTCGACAATCAAAACACTACGGGTAAGATTATCAAATTAAATCAGGCATTCAAACAATTTAACTTTTAACATAGAAATCCAACACAATTCAACACGATATTATCATTGCACTTTATTATAAAGTCGATAAAAGTGGCTCAAGGTTTGGAAACCAACCTTTGATACTGAATAAATAGGGATTGAATCGCTAGGCAACAATGTAATCCGAGTTCCGAGCACAAATCTAGACTAAAACACTTAGAGAATGCAATAATATAGGGAATAAAGTGCAGGTGTGCGGTTGGGAGAATAAAAGTGCATAAGAGTGAAAAAGTTTGAGAATTTACACCTTTTGCTTAAAAAACCGTCCAGTTCTTGCCCACTCGGCAACATTAGTTGTGACCGCCAAACAATTCGGCGTCACGCCGAGAAATAACTTACTTCGTTGAGTTTTATAGAAACCCCCAGTGAATTTGGGAGTTCAAACGGCAGTCAAAATCGAAATCGCCGACCTGGTCGGTGACTCGTCAACAATTTCTTCGGCCTACCGAGTTTTACAGACTCTCTCTCAAAGTTGTCTTGAGTCAGACGATGATCTGAGTTGGGGTCACTGACCTCTTCAGCAATTTGCAGACTGGACCGTTTAGCTTACCAATCTTCTTCTTTCCAAACATTACCCACACTTTATCCTACAAAACTAACACACCATTGTTTTACAAACAAAAAAAATGCAATAAATAAAGGGTTTTGGGTTGACTACCAAACAACGCCTTAGTTACCATTGTGGCACGACAGAAGTCCACCTTCAAACCTTATTCTTGGGGTTATCCATAGTATCACTAGGCAAACCCCCCTGATGTCTCGAATTGAGATGAGACGATATATGACCCATTTGGGTCTCCAACTACTTTATCGACAATGAATGGGAGGTGACGGTCTGGCTCAGGGTGGACACATCTTCTTTCATTTTTTTAAAAATTTTGTCTGACCCTTCATATTTGTTGAGGATATGAGAGAGCATATCTTCAGACCTGTCCTTATCCCCATCCTTCCAGTTAGGACTTCAATCCATCCATTCTCTATCGCGATCCTTCCAACCATCCTCTCTAGCCTAACCTTGGTTACCACCCTCCCTCGGGTAGTTTGAACGATAACCACAGCCTTGGTTGGCTAGAAAATTTACCTTCTCATTATGCAAGGCTTCAAACTTCGTCTCCTCAGGATTTGCACACCCGACCCCACAGAATGGACACCATGGGCAACAACCACCATAACATTTTGGGATAAAAGGTCAAGTTGTGTCACAATATTGGCCATGTTTTGGTCTCTCTCATGATCTTTCTCCATCTGCTTTTTAGAAAGATTGAATGTGAGAGAGAAGACCTGATCTTCACAAGTGTCATGCAATCTAAAAGTTGGGTTGCTATTGCATATAGTTGCTACATCAAGCCTCACACCATAAGTTGGGCATTGGAGCACTAACCTTTTGAATCGAAGCCAAGTCTCATTGATTAGCTCACCCTCTAGATGTTCAAAACTCTGAATGTTGTCCCGAAGAGTCATCATCTTCGAGGGAGGGAAAAATCACACTTGAAATGCATTTACCAATTCCTCCCAAGAAGTGATGGATTCACGTGGCAACTCCGCCAACCACTTGCACTCCTCTCCCATCAACGAGAATGGGAATAACCTTAACTGGACTGACTCCTGAGAGATGTTTTTGGAAGAGAATAGTCCGCACACATCCACGAATTTTTGAAGATGATCCTGAGGATCCTCATGAGCCAATCCACTAAAAAGTCCTTTTAGTTGCAAGAGTTGCAACATAGTGCTCGTTATGTGGAACACTGCATTTCCCTCGGCTGGAGGTAAACAGATGGCCCCAACACCTCCCATGAAATGGGGGTCATTAATGTTGGGCTCTTGGACATCGTTGAGATTTTCGATGTCGTCTTGGTGGCTCACCCAGCTGCCGTTGCTACCATTAACACTCATGCTTCTTGGTTTCAACACAAACATTCAACCAAAAAAAAACTAAAAATTAGGTAAGTAGAACTATGACTAACAAGAACAAGAATCCTAATTAACTACAAATTCTCAACTAACACCACTTCTCGGCAGCGGCGCCATTTTGATGTTCAACGTAATCAACTGACACTATTTCGATTCAAGTGCCAATGATCCCGTGTAGTGATATAACCCAACAAAGGGTTGGAATCGTTCCCACGAGGACTGGTTTCGAGAATTAATAGAAAAATAAAATCAACTTCTAATTAGTCATAGATATAAACATTATCGAATATAAACAAACTAAATCTAAAGGGTGACACAAGCGTCAATTATCAATGGGGGTTTGTATTAGTTACCAACTAAAAAGGGCAAAAATATAAGGAAAGGAGATATGAAGACGAGATTCTTAGGATGTGATAAGAATACGGGATAAACTAGACTATCAGCTACATGTTTTTAATACTAGATTGTTGAACATTTGTGACTAGGCTAGAATATAGTGGGGTAAATTCCCTCTCGAGCAACTTACCCCGAATAAACTTGGTTTCTCTCTAACACGTAGTTGCCGCATTAAGCACAGCCTCTGCCTTATCCCATTCACTCTCTGGAGCTGAATATGTGGGAGAAGGACTACGATTCACTATCTCGAGCTGAACCCATGTCGACCCAATTCCACAGGCTATCAATTTAGTAATCTTAGTTTTATGACCTCTCTCTCGAGCAAGCCCAAAACACTAAGATGAAATCGTATTTGCAACTATAATCCCATTAAGTTCATACACAACTACTCAATGAAATCACATTTAAACAACAAATAAACCATTAACAAGCAAGACCCAACAGATTATTTAACCCATTCATACTACAAGAATTGAGGTTTTAGGTAGACATGTAAAAGAGATAAAAATTTATACCAATATTACTTTCCATCAAAAAGGTATGGAGAACTAAGTCTTAAAACATGTCAAGAGTGAAGAATCTTCGAGACCCACGTCCAATTTCTTGAAGTTGAAACCCTTTGATTCTTGAAGGTCTTAGAACAAAGTCTCCAAAACCCTCTAAAACTTAAACTCTCTCAAAAACTGTAAAGTGTTCGAATAATACAAGTTATACTAAGCTAGAAGTTTTAAAAAAATATTTACTAAGCTAGAAATTTTAAAAAAGTATTTATAGTGTTTGAAGATTTGTGGCGTGGAGGACCATTCGACGCAGTTAGTCGGGATCACCGATATGCTCGATGATACGCCTTTTGGTCGATCTCATCAGCTTCCTGCTTTAGCTTTCATCCTCTTCGTGTTTTGAGTCATTGGGCAAATATGGTACTATTTTGTGGAAGTGCTCGGCGACACGCCAACTGGTCCATTGCATCGCCAACTTGATCTTTCCGTTCAGGGCACAGCATATTGGAATAAAAGGCGATCTTCAGGCCGATCGGCGACTCACCACTTGGGGTCGGTGATCTTCAAGCCTTCATTTCTTCATTCTTTTCAGCCAGCTTGTTCCTTTTTTCCAATTAGTGTCCATGCTTTGCCTCAAACTCCAAATACCTAAAACTTAAGGATTTACATCAGATATTGTTACAAAAATATGCATTTAAGGACACTAATTCTATCAAAATATAACCCTAAATGAGTCCAATTTGTGGACTCATCATCACCCCCAACTTAAACCATGACTAAAGTATATATAATTAACAATGAATATTCTCTAAAAGCAAAAATGAAATAGGAGAACTCTCAGCCAGTGAAAATGGATGATGGTATAACAATTCATTCTACTAAGCAAGTGATAAAAGATATTACACACTTCACCATCAAACACACTCCTATTACTATGCTACAAAAAATTCATCCCTAAGGAGTTATGTGAACCTCATTTACAAACACTTATAGCTGCAAAAATAGAAACCTTGAGACAATAACCACCTATCTGTAGTGATTTGATTCAGAGTGTGTCGTATCAAATCAAATCTGTTAAGAGTCACAAAATTACTGAAGGGCTGCGATGTTGACATTTGCATAATTGGCACAAGAATGGTAGAAAAATACAGTCCAGACCATAAAACCCGATAGGATTTTCATTATCTTTGAGCACCTGGCTTTAAAGAAACAAATAGAACTTGATGGGGTTCTAACTGATTCCCAATTGAAATAATGAAAAAAGATTACTTGGAAAGTCCTTCAAGCATAAGTCCAAAGGTTAGGGATAAAGTTTACTTCTGAATATATATTTTGTTCCTCTTTCTATTCATATGAATCTATATTTTCTTATATGTATATTGTTCCTTAGGAAGATGTTGCATATATGCTGATCAGAGATCTCGTATCTGGCCAACATATAAAAAAAAAGAAAATCTCAAATGGTGGTAGTTTATTTTTAATTTCACTTGTGATGCAATACAAAATTCCTATTTCACTAGGATAACTACAATCAAGTTTATGCAGAAGGATCATACAAAATATGCAAACTCATTATGAGTGTGTCAAACGCAAGAAAAATGAATTCAGCTAGCCTACTATAAAGAACAAAACCCTCAAAAGAAAGCAACTTTCGACATGAGTTTGATTGCTCCACTGTCAGCATAAGACAGTTCAAATACAACAGATAATTCATCCTGCGCATAAACTTGTTAGTGGATCAACAATATGACATTCTCTGTCTTGCCTTGTGTAGAATTAGACAAATCCTGCCATATTAAATTTTACTCAAAGAATAGATAAAAGAAGAATGAGATTTATTGATAAGAAGATATATATTATAAACTATTAATCATAGACTACTGCATACATGTATTTGAATACACAACTATTGTAGCTTAGTTAGTTGTAATATGTTCTAGACTAAAGTACATGTTAACTAACTAACCACCTAGATCTCATAACCAACTTCTTGAATAGACCAAAAAATGTACTAACAATTATTTAACTAAATAACCAACTTCTCTCAACACTTCCCGTTAAACTTGATGTTAGAAGATGCTGAAAAGACACAGTTTGGAGATAAGGTACTGATGTTGTAGTGTAGTTAAGCCTTTGGTTAGAGCATATGTTGGTTGGTCATGAGTATAAATGTATTCAGTTTTTATTAGGCCTTGTTTAATTTTTTCTCTGAGAAAATGACAACCTATCTAAATATACTTGGTTCTTTCAAAATAGACAAGATTAGCAATTATTTGTCGGGCTGCTTTACTGTCACTATACACTTTTTAGGCAGTTCTAGTTGTATGCTATGGTCATTGATGAATCAAATTAACCATGTTAGCTCGGCCAATGTTGTTGCAAGACTCTGATATTCAATTTCTACTTAGCTTCTGGATATAGTGGCATGCTTCTTAGATTTCCAAGAGATCAATGAATCCCCTAGTTTAGTGGAAAATCCTGTAATCAACTTTGTTGGCACAATACAGGTAGCCTAATCTGCATTATAGTAGGCAATTAGGCTATCCTTCTTATTGCTTGATAGTAATAATCCTTGACGTTGTTTTCTCTTGAGGTACCTGATGATTATGAGTGCAGCATCCATATGAGATTGCTTAGGAGAATTCAAGTCTGCACATTATAACCTATATCAAGCCTTGTTACTGTGAGATACATCACCTTCCCTATAGTCTTTGATATGAGCGTTGATCTGTTATGGTGTCATAACTTGTATCATTTTCTTTCTCTATGTGTTGATCATACTCCTTCGTCTAAACCTATTACTTATATCCATTGGTGTGTTTGCAGGTTTGGATGCACTAAGTACAACCTCAAAAATCAATTCAAGGGTATACTTTATTTGGTGCATCACCATACCTTCTTTTGATATTGCAAACTCAATCCCTAGAAACTATTTTAGTCCCTTAGATCTTTCATTTTGAAGGCTTTGTAGAGAGCAACTTTGTTCTCTAAAATCTGACTTAGATTGTCACATGTGACTAGTATGTAATTTACATATACTAATACAAAAATGATTCCAGTTCTTGTCTTTCATATGAACAAGGAATGATCATACTAACTCTATGTAAACCCAACATAAATGATAACGTCAGAAAGTTTAGCATTCCACTGCGTAAGTGCTTGTTTGAGCCCATAAAAGGATTTAGATAGTCTATACACCTACTTACACTCCCTCTGGCTTTTAAATCTTTGTAGAAGGTTCATATATATCTCATCAAGTAGGTCTCCTTGCAAGAATGCGTTGTACACATCCATTTTGTGTATGTGCCAAAGTCTAGCTGCTACAATTTGCAGGATAGTTCTCAGTTGACAATTTTCACAATAGGAATGAATGTTTCTTGATAAAAAATGCCCTCTATTTGACTATAGTCTTTTGCGACAAGTTTCTTTATACCATTTTATGTCTCCTGAGGCATTGTATTTCACTTTGTAGATCCATTTTCACCCTATTGGGTTCTTTCCTAGAGGTAACATCCATGCTGTCCATATATGATTATGTTCCAATGCATCCATCTCAACTTGCATTACTTCCGCCCATCTTGGATCTTTGACAACTTCTCCATATGAAGAAGGTTCCATAATGTTATAAAAAATGGCTAAGTAGGCCAGATATTTAGAAGAGAGACTTGTTAGACAATTGACATTTTTTTCCAGCTTATTATTTTTGTTTTTTTTTACTTATTTCAGTTTAGTTCTTCCTATTTTCTAGCTAGAGTTAGTCAACTATAGTGGATTAACTTTCTGAAGTAACTCACCCATTTTATGGTTGTTAGTGGCACATGTTCTTATTTAGTTTTAACATCCACTTTGTAAGCGACTACTACATAGGAAATAGTGAGGTTTTTCCTGGTATAAATTTAGATCTTCAGTAAATTAATACATAGCTAGAATTTCATAAGTTTATTATTATTTTATTATTCAAATCATTTCTTGGGTGTTTCTATTTTAACAGTGGCATTAGAGCCATTAGTTGATCTTACAGGACCAAAAAGTTTTAACCTACAACACAAATTGCATCCAACAACCTACCATTACATAGAGGCTATTGTGGACACAATATTCTGGGTTTTGTTTTTGTATGTTTCAACCTCCAGCCAATAGTCTTGGCATGTATATATAGGTGTGCATGTAAGTAGGTACATTTTTTATTGTGACCTCATCGGCTAGATAGTACATCTTTTATTTTTTGATTTGTCTATCATTGTTTGTATGGTTATTCTCTTTCAGGTTATGACCTATGGGTTCAGCCTTCACTTGTTAGAGGTTGTACTTCCCGATCTTTTTGCCTCACAAGTTTTGTTTAGCTAGTATGTTTCAATGTCTAACTCGATGTTTTAGGGTATCGAGTGCCAGTTACGCCCCCTATTTCGAGGCGTGACATGGTTGTTAACCCGATAATAGATATACCGTGAGTTTATAGAATTTTTAATACATTTGACTTAAGAGTTGTGTGTGTCTAGGGCTATTTTGTACTAGAACTAATGCTTATTGTGTTATATTTGGAGGAAATACGCTTGGACGAGGTAGGGAGAGATGACAACTGAAGGAGCCACCCACAGAAGGTGACCTGCGGACCATAGGTCCAGTCACAGTCCATCGTGGGTAGGCGTGGAATGATCATAAGGAAAGTTTGACTAAATGTGGGACTCCATAGGCCAGTGACGGACCCTAGGTCGACCCACGCGCCATCCTGCACATCCGTCAATGATCATTGGGAGGCCAAGATTCAGTACCTGATGAAAATATCTATTTGTGGAGCCACGGAAGAGGACCCATGAACCATAGGTCAACCTACAGTCTGTACTGCACAACCATCATTTGTATCTTAAAGTTGAAGGCTCCAGCCTCTGTGCAAAATTTCTAAGTATCAAGCTACGGAAGGGACCTACGGATTGTAGGTCGATCCATGGTTCGTAGGTCAGTCTCATTGATCGTAGCCGCGTCCAACAATTTTATTTCCTTATTTCGTTTCCTTTTTGTTTAGGACAAGTTTTTCTATAATAGGGTATGTTAAGTTCATTTTTGGAGGATAGACACCACTGTATACTTTTAGTTCTTGATATTTTCTTGGGAATTAATTTGAAAACTTTGTCAATTTGATTTCCTAATTTCGGTTTATCAGATTTTTGCTTTAAATTTCAATTGAAGATTACAGGTTTCTTTTACTCAATACGTAAGTTTATGAATTCTTCTACTAACAATATGAATTGTGTTCTTTCAAGCATGAGTAGCTAAATCCACAAATAGGGTTGTGTGAACAATGAACAATTAACACTGTATGAATAATAACTAACTAATTATTGACTAGTATTGATGCATGTATTTGTAATGTTTTCGTTTAGAAGTCTTTTTAATGGTGGCCAATGTTAGAAATCGCCTTGTTGCTACTTGTCGGACGAAAAAGGTAGTTAATAAGAAAAACAATTTCAAAGAGATTTAGTGTGATACTATCTAATAGTCTAATGTCAATTGGTGCGAGGGTGAAAACTAAGACATACATTGATGTGATGTCTAATCTGAGGTAAAGGTAAGGTTTAGTAAATTATACACACGTAGACAGACCAAGGTGTAGAGTGAAATTCCCTATTTGGCGGACCAAGCACTGAGGGATACATATCTTACCACTTTGCATGTGATACACTAGGAGAGGATTACTATTATTAGGATTACCGCATTGAGAGCTTATGGGGAACACATATACCCTAGTTTCTTTCTCCCATTGCTAACAACAAAGTTCGAATCTTGCTCAATTGTTACTTAAACAATCATCAATTATTTGTTTCACAAATCCTCCTCCCCTTTACTTACTTGTTTCGGAGATAAATTTTCTAAACAAATATAATAGTGAGTTAAGTTTAAGTCTAAACCATATTTCTCGTGGGATCATCCCCAACCTACAAGTTGGGTTCTTTACTTGATAATGACCGCTTATACTTCTTTAGGGAGGTGTAATTTAAGTGTATCAACTTTTGGTACCGCTGCCCGGGAATAAGGCTTTTAGATTAAGTTTAACTACATTTTTGAACTTTAGTCAATTATTTCCTAATTTTACGTTTTCTTTGTTTTGTTTTCTTCTGGTTTCCACTCTAGTGTATGCTAAGTACACGGAGTCTAGGTGAACCATTGACCCTATATGATCCAGAGTTGAGCAACACTTTGAGAAAGATGAATAACCAAAGGATCCGTAATAATCCTACCATAGAGGAGCCTGAGGAACAAGTGAATAATGAAAATGTTCAAGTTCAGGGTGATAATTTACGTAGAGATGCATTGAGGGTGCATAATCCACCTGAAAAAAGACTGCGTGATAATTACAGGGTCGAATTCAACACTATCGAATCTGAAGGACCCATCGTTCTCCCTCTTCTACCTCTAGGGAACACATTTGTGGTGACTAGCAGTTTGATGCAGATGCTTACATCGAGGGGTTTATTTTTTGGTATGGCTTTGGAAGATCTGCGTGGGCACATGGCCAAGTTGAGGAGTGTTTGTAAGAGTTGTCTGGGGTGACCAGAGTTGGATATGAATGTCATAGGTTTGAGAGTCTTCCCTCTATCATTGACCGTTGATGCTGCTGTATGGCTTTCTGAGTTTTCGTACAACTCAATTTATACATGGGACCAATTGCACAAGGTGTTCATGACCAAGTACTTTCCGTTGTCAAAGAAGCTGAACCGTAAAGATAAACTCAACAACTTCATGGCACTACCTACAGAG
The DNA here is from genome assembly GCA_036250385.1 of Solanum microdontum. Taxonomy (NCBI): domain Eukaryota; kingdom Viridiplantae; phylum Streptophyta; class Magnoliopsida; order Solanales; family Solanaceae; genus Solanum; species Solanum microdontum. The sequence continues at coordinate 20,033 of JAJONQ010040067.1, forward strand.
TCTATGAGTAGTTCGTGGGATAGGTTCACTATTCATAAGAAATTTTTCGAACCACCCCATTGATGATGAGTCACTGAAGGAGTATTTTTACAGAGGTCAAGATGACAATGGTAAGGTTGGGCTTGATACTATCGCTAGAGGATCATATGGTGAGTGCACTTTTGAGGAGATCGCTGAGAAACTGGAGAAGATTTCCCAAAACAAGAAAGCATGGAGCACTCGAAAGTAAGACACTAGAAGAAGCACTTTTGCAGTTCAATCTGCACCTAGTCAATCTTCAGATGACATTTGTGAGGAGATGGCTCAGATTAGGACAAAACTTGGGTTGGTATTGAAGCATGTAAGGGGAGGTCCAGAAAAGGTAAATGCGGTGAATTATTTCACTAGGACTCCACCACCACCGGTTGAGGAATTTTATTATGAGGAAGATGCTTATGTGGTAAATGATTAGACGGGGGGTTTCCGAGACAATGCCCAAGGTTCCAACTCGGATAATTAGTGCCAATGACAAGGAAATAAAGGTCGAAACTATGGCAACAACAACCGAGAAGGTCAGTATGCCCGGCATGGGAACTACAATCGGGACAACAACTACAACCGGAACAACTATGGCAACAGAAACGATAAGGTTGGTCCTTATGTTCCTCCTGCAAATCGGGAATCTGGCAATAGGGAAGCTGGGGTAGTATGTCATGTATTGAGGATATGATGCAGAAGATGATAAAGAGGTTTGATTCCACTGATGAGAATGTGAAGGAGATGCAGAATGACTTGTCTAGAATTAGTGAAAAAGTTGATTCCCATGCAATGTCGATTAAGCATATCGAGAAGTAGCTGAATCAGTTGTCCAATAAAGTGAATCCACGTCAGCCTAGCACACGTCCTAGCGACACCATCCAGAATCTGAAGAATGATAGATATTATATGGCAATCAATACTCGAGGGGGTAAATAGACCACTGATCCACCTATGCCATCTGAGGTTGAAATTATGGTTGAAAAAGATGATGAGGAGATTGAGGTTACTGGAGAGTGCAAGAATGCTACAGAAAAGGAAGCAGAGATAACCCAAAGAGTTGTCCCCATGCCTATACCCCCACCTCCATTCCCATAGAGGTTGGTTAAGAAGAATTAAGAAGGGAAATACGTAGGTTTATTACTATGTTGAAACAACTTTCCATCAATGTTCCGTTAATAGAGGCTTTGGATCAAATGCCTGGGTATGCGAAGTTCAAGAAAGATTTGGTGACTGATAAGAGGGCCTTCAATTTTGAAGATGACGATAGGTTGCAACATTACAGTGCTATTGCTACTAGGTCGCTAGTGCAGAAGAAAGAGGATCCTAGTGATTTCACTATTCCTTGTACCATTGAGTTATTGCATTTTGCGAAGGTGCTGTGCGGTTTGGATGCAAGCATTAATCTGATGCCATTGTCTATTTACAAGAAGTAATGTTTAGGAGCTCCAAAACAGGCTGTGATGCGATTACTCATTGTTGATAGAAATGTGAAGAAGCCCATTGGTGTTCTCGAATATGTACTTGTGAAAGTCGAGACGTTTATTTTTATAGCGGATTTTTTGATACTTGACTGTGTGGTTGATTTTGGGGTTCCTATCATCCTAGGGTGACCATTCCTTGCTACTGGGTGCGACTTAGTTGATATGGATGAAGGGCAGATGAAGTTCTGATTGAATAAAGAAGAGGTATCTTTTAATATATGTAGGTCCATGAAGCATGAAAGCAATCTCAAGTCAGTTTCAGTGGTGAAGCATTTTGTGGAGCGAGGTTCTGATATGTCTATTGAAGAGAGGTTGGGTGTTGATACACTTGCAGCGGTACTGATGAATTTTAAGGATGATGGTATTGAGGACTATGATGAATTGGTCGGCTCACTTGATAGGTTCGAATTCCATTCCAAACCAAAGAAATTGGAGTTAGATATGAAGAATCGTGACTCTCCACCCGCAAAACCGTTTGTTGAAGAGGCTCCAAAATTGGAGCTTAAGGCTCTGCCATCACATTTGAGGTATGTATTCTTGGGGAGAGATGGTATATTACCAGTCATCATTGCGGCCGATTTGAAGGTGAAACAAGTTGAGGCATTGGTTTCTTGTTGAAGAGGTTCAAGCGAGCTATTGGGTGGACTATTGCGGACATTATTGGGATTCCTCCTGGCATTTGTTGTCATAAAATCCAACTCAGTTTGGATTAAAATCCTTGTATTGAGCACCAAAGGAGACTAAATCCGCCTATGCAAGAGATAGTGAAAAAGGAAATCATCAAGTAGTTAGATATTGGAGCATTTATCCCATTGCAGATAGTAGTTGGGTGTGTCCTGTCAGTGTATGCCCAAGAAAGGTGGGATTACCGTGGTACCTAATGCGGAAAATGAGCTTGTTCCGATGTGGCCCATTACTGGATGGAGTGTATGCATGGACTACCAGAAAATGAATGCTTGGACAAAAAGGGACCACTTTCCTATGCCGTTCATAGATTAGATGTTGGACTGCCTTGCGGGTGAGGATTAGTATTGCTTTCTTTATGGTTATTCGGGCTACAACAAGATATTCATAGCTCCATAAGACCAAGAGAAGACCACATTCACTTGCCCTTATGGGACTTACGCCTTCAAGCGAATGCCATTTGGATTGTGTAATGCTCCAGCGACCTTCCAGCGTTGCATGATGTCGTTATTTTCTGATATGGTGGAGGACACTATTGAGGTATTTATGGATGTTTTCTCTGTGGTAGGTGATTCATTTGATGGTCGTTTGGATCATTTGGCCGAGGAACGTAAACAGTGTGAAGAGTGCAATCTTGTGCTCTATTGAAAAAAGTACCACTTCATAGTGAAAGAGCGGATCGTTCTGGGTCATTGTATTTTTTAGAAGGGTATTGAGGTTGACAGAGCGAAAGTCAAGGTAATAGAAAAGCTTCCACCACCTATCTTTGTTAAAGGTGTGAGAATATTTCTTGGGCATGCAGGCTTTTATAGGATGTTTATCAAGGATTTCTCCAAAATTGCACACCCATTGTGCAAATTGCTCGAAAAGGAGTGTAATTTTGATTTTGATAATTCTTTTCTAAGAGCATTTGGAGAGTTGGAAAAAAAGCTAGTTTCCGCACCTATCATTATTTCACCGGATTGGGGGAAACCGTTTGAAGTGATGTGTGATGCGAGTGGAGTGGCACTTCGTGTGGTATTAAGACAGAGGCGAGAGAATATTCTTCATCCTATCTACTATGCCAAGAAAGCTCTAAATGTGTCTCAAAAGAACTATAAGTGACTGAACATGAACTCCTTGCTGTGGTTTTCACATTCGATAAATTTCGATCCTACTTGCTTGGTACTAAGGTCATAGTGCATACTGACCATTCTGCATTGAGGTATTTGATGGCTAAGAAGGATGCAAAACCGAGGTTGATTAGATGGGTGTTGTTGTTGCAAAAGTTCAATTTTGAGGTGAAAGATTGTCACGACCCAAGGCTACTCCCTAGACGTGACACGGCGTACTCGACCTCGAAGGGGCCTCATACAATCCTCATAGCATTCATAGCGTTCGACATATGACAAAAAAATACAAAATTTTGAACTTTTCTTCACAATCAAAGACATTTTTCATAAAAGCAAGCGGAAGACTTACTATACAATGTCTCAAACCATCTAGAACCATAAGACTTAAAACTTTGGGACATAGCCCATACAAAAGCTCTAAGGATGAAATAAAAGACATAAAGGAGAAATAGTGGTTTCGTCCTCAAATCTGGGAGGACTCACAAAATCTTCAACTCCAAGCTCCTTGGAAACCTATCTTCCAAGTATAGAACATCAAATCTCCAAACTCTACAATTTGGTAAGAATGAAGAAATATGGGTTAGCACATTAGATGTACTAAGTATGGAATTCATGCAAAAATTATGCTTAAAACAGACATTTTCTTTGGAAATCATGTTATATGTTAATTTTGAGAAAACTTCATGAACATAAGTATAAAAGGCATAAGGTACCACATAATCAATAATATACAAGTCATTTCATCACATTAAAGCCTTCACCTAAAGTAACCCCAAGCTATACTTTGTGCAATGTATGGATAGCATCCCATACCACCATCCACACTAAGTACCACATTAAGGCCACTAAAACTGCACTTACCATTCTTTCTTTTCACCTTTAAACAATACTCATACATAAGGAACATAAACCTTTCATAAGTCAATACAACACATTAGGACCATCATCTAGGGCAACTCTAAGCCATACTTGTGCCATGTATGAATAGCACCCCATACTAATACTCACACTAAGTACTCATTTGAAGCCACCATAGACAAGGAACATTCATATACAATAAGTCATGACAAGGAAGTAACTCATAATACAATCCAAGTAAAGCATGCATCATAACATTAAAGCATTTAAGTCAACCTTCCTTTTTTAGCACATTCATTCATTAACATTAAGATTTTACAGAATCACACCATAGCCTCTTAAAGCCTACTCGTGCAATGTATAGATAGCATCCCTTACTACTACCCACACTTTATATAACCTGTCAAGTAACTAAGGTACGTATCTCACATGATGGGAATACGTGTTTAACGTACATAGACCACTTGAGCTTGACATGGAATCCGATGTCTTTCCTCACACCATAAAGAGGTGGTCTTAATTGCCTAAGGTAGGACTAGTACATGTTAGCTTAGGTGGATCCACTAGTTAATACCTATGTTGGCACATAGTTATGGGATAGGAAGATGTTCATTGGAACCCAACCTAACATTGGGAGAGTTTCCATCTTACCATATCCACTCGGTGCTTAGCCTCCATTCCCATAGAATAGTTCATTACTTTAACATTATTACACATGAGAGAGTGCCTTTGACCTATGATGAGTCCACAAATTATACTCATTTAGAGATTTATGTTAATAGAAATAGTGTCCTTAAATGCTTATTTTGTCTCAATATGTGATGAAAACTATAAAGTTTCAGGTATTTGAAGTTTTAGTGGAAGCATGAACACTTAGGCGCAAAACATTATTACACATGAGAGAGTGCCTTTGGCCTATGATGAGTCCACAAATTAGACTCATTTAGGGATTTATGTTAATAGAAATAGTGTCCTTAAATGCTTATTTTGTCTCAATACGTGATGAAAACTATAAAGTTTCAGGTATTTGAAGTTTTAGCGGAAGCATGAACACTTAGGCGCAAAAAGGAACAAAAAGTCTACAAAGAACGTAAAAATTGAAGCCTGAGCTTCGCCAATCACTCTTGGCGAATCGCCGAAGGGAAGCACTCCACCCTTTGTTCCAGTATGCGAAGTCCTGAAAGAAGTGGATAAAAGAGAGGATGAAACGAGCAGTCGGTGCTTTGCCGAATAGTTTCGTGAAGCAATGCTATACCGCCCAATGGTTCAGAACACAAACATACTGAAGGCAAACAACAAAAGATGATGAAGCAGAAGAAGGGGGATTCGCCAAGTCTTTCGGCGATCGCGACTAACCTCGCCGAACTGTCTGCCGCAACACTAAATCTGAAAACTATAAATACTAGCCTTAGTTATTATTTATAGTAGGTCCAAACATTATTGTAATTTTTTACTTCATTATATTATGTTTCTTGTATTTTCTCTCAAGTTTGGAGAGGGTGTTGGAAGACTTGAAGAAACAAGGAGTTCATCTTCCCCAAGTTGGAAGTCAGTCTTCTCCATTATTCTTCCTTTTCTTAAATCAAGGTCTAATTTCTTATACCCATTTGACTTCATTATCATTTTACGTGTAATCTGTTATTTCTTGATGTGTGGCTAAAAACCCCCATTCTTGGGGTGTGATTTAGCAAATATGTGTCGATATTATTGTTGGGTCTTGCTTGCTGATAGGTTAGATGTATTTTAATGGTGATTTCACCTAGTGGTTGTGGTTTAATTTAATGGGTTTGTAGTTGCAAATACAAAACCACCCATGTGTTTTTGGCTTGCTCGAGAGAGAGGTCGCGAAACTAAGACCGCTAGACTGATGGCCTAAGGAGTAGGTCGACATGAGGTTTAGCCCGAGAGGGTGAGCCCTCGTCCCATATCCTAACACTCAGGTCGAGAGAGTGAGTGGGGTAAGTCGTAGGCTGGCCTTCATGCAGCAAATGGGTGTCCGAGAGGAACCCATTTGAAACGGGGTAAGTTTCCTGATAGGGAACTTATTTCCATCTAAAGATTAGCCTAGTCACTATTTTCTTGCAAATTTCCTATTGAAGGCATGTACCCAACGATTTATATCAATATATATTGCAGTCACACCCAAATAACTTCTCCCCATGCATGATTTTCTCTTTATTTTTGTTTTTTTAGCTACTTGTGACAAAACTCCCTTTGATATTTGACACTTTGGTGTCACCCACTTGAATTTACTATGTTTTTATTCGATAATTTTTCAAACTACATCTAACTAGAACAAAATTTTAGCCTAACTACTATTTTCACTACCACTCCCTTGGGACACGACCCCAACGCTTGGTTGGGTTACTATATTATCGATGATCCTAGAAATTCGTACTGTTGGTTAGTGTCGTTGGTCACGATAAGCATCAAAATGGCGCCGCTACCGGGGAGTGGTGTTACGTGAAGATGTAGTTCTCGTAGAGTTTTTGTTCTCTTTAGTGTAGTTTACTCACTTTATTATTAGTTTGTTTTGCTTGTTTCTTTATTGAAACAAGAAAGATGAGCATGAATGGTAACTATGGGTACCAAATAGACCAAGTACTATCTTTTCTCTACCCAGCGCCAAAAGAGGCGTGGCCTCATGAAAATGAGGCCAACCTCACTAATGGAAGTTGAGTGAGAACTTGTGTTGTGCAACGATGTTAAATAAGGCGTTGTTTGAGAGGCAACCCAAAACCCTTTTTATTGCTTTAAGTTACTTTGATGAAATAATGGTGGTATTGTTTTCTGGATGGGTACTCCAGTTACAATCAAACCTCTATTACGTCGGAAGATCAAGAGAAAACAACTTTTACTTGCCCTTATGGAACATTCACATTCAAAAGGATGTCATTTGGGCTATTTCATTCCCCAGTAACATTTAAATGTTGTATGTTGTGTATTTTTGCAGATTTGGTCGAAGACTCTATGGAGGTGTTCATGGATGACTTCTCAGTCATAGGGGATACATTTGAAGAGTGCTTGACTCACTTAGGAAAGGTACTCCAAAGATGCGTGGAAACGAATCTGGTTTTGAATTGGGAGAAATGTCACTTTATGGTAAAAGAAGGTATTGTTATTGGGCATAAGGTGTCACAAAAGAGGCTGGAAGTTGACGAGGCGAAAATTGAGGTCATTTAGAAATTACCCCCGTTGATATCAGTAAAGGGTGTTTGCAGCTTCTCGGGACATGCAGGATTTTACAGAAGGTTCATTAAAGACTTCTCAAAGATTGCACTCCCATTATGCAAACTCTTAGAGAAGAAAGTGAAATTCCACTTTAATGATTCTTGCGTGGCTGCATTTCAATGTTTGAAAGAGAAACTAATATCCACTCCAATTATCATCAGCCCTAATAAGTTTGAATATTTGGAGCTAATGTGTGATACTAGCGGTATGGCACTTGGGTTCTGTTGGGGTAAAAATGCAACAAACTGTTTCACCCAAATCTCTTACACAAGCAAGACTCTAAATAGTGCCCAACAAAACTATACGGTCACTGAACTAGAGTTGCTTGCAGTAGTCTATGTATTTGAAATATTCAGGGCATACTTGTTGGGCATCAAAGTAGTCGTACACCCTGATCATGCTGCACTCTGGTACATGATGGCAAAGAAAGATGCAAAACCACGATTGATTAGGTGGGTATTACTATTGCAAGAATTTGATTTCGAGATAAAGGATCGAAAAGAATGAAAAAATCAACTCACTGATCATTTATCAAAGCTGGAAGCAAGGGCGAATGTTGAGCATGAGGTTGACATAGACGATTATTTTCCCGATGAATGGTGTTTGCAATATCCCTCAAGCATACGTCATGGTATGCAGATTTTGCAAATTACACTGTGTGCGGGCTGATGCCGAATGAGTTGACCTTTTACCAATAGAAAAGATTCATGTTCGATGTTAAAAAGTACTTTTGGGATGAATCATACTTGTTTCGAGAGTGTGCTAATCATGTCATTAGAAGTTGTGTTCCAGAAGAAGAAGCGGTAGAAATTCT
>JAJONQ010040068.1:0-15355 GCA_036250385.1 Solanum microdontum
ATTAATATTTCATCCATGCTTCCTTTTTGATAAGTGTTTCCACTTGCTACTTTCTTAAATAGTAATTCTTTAATATATTTTTGACTAACTTTCGTGTCAAATTTTTCAGTATTTTCTATTATATTAGTAATCCTTCCAGGAAGATTTTCTTTTATATTGATTACTTCTATTTCTAACATTTTTAACCATAAGTTAGTTGTTTATTACTCTTCATGAGATCTTTTAATAACTCAGAGATTTCTTTCAGACTCATCTTTATTCTGAAAAGTAATAGTCAGATGTATCGAAATAATCGTAATTTATAAAATTATATCTTTCTTCTTCGAATCTCTTTTTAAAGTAATTATTTTTACTATTTTTCTTTTTAGATTTTCATTTAAACTTTTGATTACTTGCAATATTGTTACAAGTGTATCTTTTTCTATATACCAAATAGGTTTTATAGATTTGAAATCTGTATCCATTAATTAGTATATTTAGTTTAGTTAGTTGGCTCTGATACCATTTGTTTCAGCTGTTTGAAAAACAGGGTATATGCGGAAATTTATTTATGGAGTAAAGACTCTATAATTTTTTAAAATATTTTGGGCATTTTTATACTCAAAATATTCTTGCTTTTTATATAATTTCATTTCGTTTAATGAAAATATTAAAGTTTCATATGGAAAACTAGCATAAAAATATGCCTGTTCCATTTCTTTGATTGCTCTTTTCATATGAAATAAAGCTTTTTTATGTTTCCAAGCTATATCTCTTACTCTATGAACATGTTTTTGTAAGAATCTCATTTTCTTGTTAACAAGAATAATATATGCATAGCATGGATAATAAATAAAGATATGCTAATAGCATGATTGATAATGGTAACATGAGAATTCAATGTTATTTTAATTCCCTGTAGGTACTTAGTATTTTTTTTTTATGTTTAAATTAGGCATAAATATTATGTGTATTTTGTAAAAATATACTATGTAACAAAAGTTTGTGTGTATACCTTCCTTCTCTTTAGTCGATGAATAGTCCTATCACCACCGCAACAGTTCTCCTTTCAGGCCATGAATAGTTTTTGCCCTAATGACCACAGTCTTTGGCTACTTCTTACTGTTCCTTCCTTAGGCTGATGATCGCAACATTCACTTAAGACTACTAATGGATCTTTGAGAAAGGGTATAAAAACTTACTTTTATTTCATAATATAATTTTTACATACACACATAAAATATATACTTAATCAAATCATAAAGAAAAATACTTTTCCCTAGCGGGAGAAGCTACTACTCTCTCAAACTCATACTTTTTAAGATACCTAGCATTTTTCTTCAAGATGGTGTTCTCTCGGAAAATGTAGTCTACCTATCAGTATGAAGCTCCTCTCCTTTTATAGATGGAATGAGAGACTTATTACAAAATAACTTATTTTAATTATCTTCAAGTCCTTCTCAAAAGCTGAAGATTCTTTGTTGGTAAGATGACTCTTTTCTTCTTTTGAATAATTGGCCGACATGATGTGACCCTTCTTTTTGACTTTGAGGAAAAGAAAAGGATTCATTATCTTTATTGCTTCATGACGTAAGTGCTTACGTCATCTTTTTTCTCTTTATCTTTATGCTACATCAGGCATGATCATGGTGTAGCATCTTGCATGCTAATTTTCATGTTTCTTCAGTTGCTCCTAGCCTGTGGAGCTCTATGTCAAGTATTCTTTCTTTTAGTTCTTTGGACTTAGTTTTTCCTTTAGTAATCAAAACCCAATCATGGTCTTGATCGATGACTCTACAATCTTCTTTGTAAAATCTTGTAAGAATAGCGTATAAGGCTTTTATTCCTAACGCTCTTCTGGTTTTGATCCATTTTTTATTAAAGTGAGGAAGTTTTTTATCAACTCCGGTAGCCTTAATATTAAAGTCCTTAATTTTCTCAACTGAGAAGTAATTTAGTGTGGGATAGTATGCTTGCAAATCTCTGCATTCCATTGATATGCTAAAGTACCTGCAATAAACTCCATTGCCTTGAGCAAAATCCTTGACTGCGTTAAACAATTTTGATGGTAGTTGGGACAGTTCGTTGAGATCTGGTTTTGTATACACACGATCTAAATACCCAAATTTAAATAATTGAGCTGTAAAGCCCGATAATCCATTAGGAAAAATTGATTTTCTAGGAAACAAACTTGTTGTTCCTAAAACACCATATGTTTTTCCACTTTCTTCCGGAAGATTATAGATGTATCTGGTAAAGGCAAGATACTCTTCTTCCTTTGGATGTTGCTTTCCAACCTGAAAAGAAGAAAAAACTTTTGTTCCAGATGGAACTTGGTTAATTTTACTCTCTGGTTTTCCAGATATAATTTTCTCAACTTTCGCTGATGATGAGCTTGTTGCTTCATTTGCTCGGCTTTTTTCCTCATCTTTAGATGTGGAAATTGGCATATCCGTGCTTACCATTAAGATGTTTTTGGCACTAGGTGCTAGTGGGACATCTCCTGCCACTTTGTTGGGATTAATATTCCCTTTCAGATTTGAATTCTGAGACGGACGTGTGTCCAGATGCTCACATAAGAGTAGAAATTCTCTCATGCTTTCAGCTTGAGTAGTACTAAGCTGATTTATTTCAGATTGTATCATCCGAGATTGTTTAGACAGCTTTGATAGCTTGTCTCTAATTTTGAATAGCTTTTGGCTTTTATCATCAATGGATTCATCCACTGTCTTCATTTTTTCATATATCCTGTTTACCAGGATTTTTGTCTGATTGTCCATATTGGACGTTTCTGGAAAGGAAATCTGCAAGAAAATTTCCACTTCCTTTAATGTATTCTATTGAAAACGAATAGAAAGATAGTAACACCTTCCATCGATGCAATCTTCTGTATTGTGGTTCAGAAGGTAGTTTGTTAAATATTAGTCCTGAAACTTGAGTGTTATCAGTTCTAATAACAAATTGTTTTGGTAAAAGGAAAGTAGAAAATTTTCTAATTCCTCTAACAATTGCTAATAATTCCTTTTCATTAGTGGAATATCTTGTTTCTGCATCATTGAAAGTACCACTCGTGTACCTGCAAATTTCATTTAAATCGGTTTGCAGGAGATGTCCCACTAGCACCTAGTGCCAAAAATATCTCAATGGTAAGCACGGATATGCCAATTTCCACATCTGGCGCTAGAAGAAGGAGATGTGATGATAAACCTTATAGAATAAGATTGGTCAAAGAATAAGCTTCTTAAAAAATAGACTAGGTCAATTATGTATGTCTCATAGCATACAAACAAAAGCCGATTATTTATCACTATCGGACAATTGATATTCTAGGAAACAAACTTGTTGTTCCTAAAACACCATATGTTTCTCCACTTTCTTCCGGAAGATTATAGATGTATCTGGTAAAGGCAAGATACTCTTCTTCCTTTGGATGTTGTTTTCCAACCTGAAAAGAAGAAAAAACTTTTGTTCAAGATGGAACTTGGTTAATTTTACTCTCTCTCTCTCTCTCTATATATATATATATATATATATATATATACATAGAGTCTTTAGACAAGACCCAGCTACAGAACCAGAAATGGTTAGACCAATAGGAATAAGAATGCCGATAGAAGCTCCTATCAAACTTCATGACGGAGGAGATGGAGGAAAAATACTAAATATAGCAGCACATGACCCTCAATTATGGAATTCAGTAATAGACGTATGGAAAAGAATAGTGATAGTAGATTATATACACCATTATAGTGAAACAAATGCAGAAACCATGTATAGGTATATGGAGACCTTTTTAGTGGAATCAATTAAAAGAGTATGGGAAGCATACCAGTTAGCTTACCCTCAAGAATTCCAAGAATTAGTAAACATGGGACCAAACCCGTATAACTTTACTAATAAAATACACAGTCTAATAATAAGAGAAGACCCAAATAGCGGATTAGTAGTATTACAAAACAATGCTTTAATAAAATTAGAACAACTTAGCATAAATAATTGGTGTCATATAAAGAACTTCCCAAAGGACTACTTCTATTATTGCCCCATAAGCGGTAACGCATTTGACCAAAGTTTAGGAAAGAAACTTTTTAATAAGCTCCCTGGAGCCTTAGGAAGAGAGATAGAAGAAAGATGGAATAAAAGAGAAGGAGTAATACAAAACCCAAACGCAAATTGGTCCATAGGGCATAAAATACAACATGTAATGAAGGTACTACAAGAAAAATGTACAAATATACAAATACAAAAACATTTGAAACAAAACGAGACTGGATTCTGTAAAAATATATATACAACACAAATGTACGATCAAAGTAACCACAAAGAAAATACAAGAAAACACACCAAAATACCCAAGAGTACAAACCTAAGAAAAAATATTATTTAAGAAAATCAACGGCAAGAAAGCCTTACCTAAATAAAGAGAGACATGTAAGAAAACATAATAATAACATAATTTACAGAAATAGACTAGCTTGTTTCACATGCGGAAGTGAAGAACATCTGGCCAATACTTGTTCGGGAAGAAACAACAGTTGGACAAGAAATGTCCAGCTTATAGAGGACTTCCAAGAAACCCTAATAAATGTAGACGAATATATGTCAGATAACGACAGTATATATTCAGGAATAAATATAGATGCATTAGAAGGAGGAAGACAAGATTCATCTGATTCAGAAGAAGAAACATTAATAAACGAGATAGGATTAGAGAAGTTAGATTTAAACAACTTAAAGGATTACACCTCTGTTAATATACAATGTGACCACCAATTCTGCAAAGGGAAAGGATTAGATAGCCAACGATGCTTTAATTGCACAGGATATCCAAGTAAAGACAGAAGAACAAAATGCATGAACTGTTATAAGGAAGGATGCATTAGGTGCATTGACAAAATATTTAATATTAAGATCAAAGCCGAGCAAGTTATTACAAAAGGAAAAACGCTAAAACTATTAGAGGATAAAATAGATAGTTTAGAAGAAAGAGTAAGTAAAATAGAAAAGGGAAAAGGCGTAGCACTAAAAAAGGGGTAAAGGCGTGGAAGACACCAGCCAAATTGACAATAAAATGTCAGAATCAGAAACAGAACTTCTAAATGAAAAGGAAGACTAGAAGTCATTTGAAGGATTAATTTGTAATGAAGACAAAAAAAAATTAATACCATAAAGATCTTAACTAGAATAAAGATTCAGGACTACGAGACAGAGACCCTCGCTCTAGTAGACTCAGGATGTACAAAAAGTATAATAAATAGATGCATCTTGCCTCTAAAAGTAATAAAAGATTTACCAGAACCACAAAGCGTCATGCAAATGGATGGTTCTTATAACATATATAAGCATTATGTCAATAATGCAAAAATATGTTTTTTAAACACGTGTGCAGACTTTTATAAACCCACCTATAAGTTAAAAAAGATCTGGGTACGAGATCTAAATATTAGGGTAGACTTTGTTTTAGGATTAGACTTCTTACTACATAATAACTTCTAACAACAGAATCTACTCCAACAAAATTTAGGTATCTCATAGACACTGATAAGATTAAACCAAGTACCTCAAAATGCGACAAAGGAGAAGAATGCACTTGTACTAAGATACATATTACAGATGAAAGGGAAGAAATTGAATATTAGAACTTAGCCTTTTAGATACAGAAGAGGTAGAAAAGAGTTACAACTTAATAGAAATAAATACAGGGCTTTACAATTTTAAAAGAGAGTTACAACATATAGGAGTAATAAAAAATCAAAAAGATCTGGAAGAAGTAATTCAAATTCTAGATAAACTAGAGATAATCAGAGAAAGACCCCTGAAGCATTGGGAAGCCAATCACATAAGTTGCAGACTAGACATAATTAACCCATAATACACGATAAAAACAACCTCTATAGAATCAACAAATGAAGACATGAAAGAAATCGAAGACCAAATAAAAGAGTTACTAAGGTTAGGAGTAATCAGAAGATCAACATCAAGGCATATGTCGACAACATTTATGGTAAGAAATCATAGCAAAATAGTAAGAGGAAAAACAAGAATGGTTATCAATTTCAAAAGACTCAATGATAACACCCGAATGGACGGATATAAGCTACCAGATAAAACAGAGCTCATAAATAGAATAAAGGGAAGAAAGATTTTTAGTAAATTTGGTTGCAAATCCGGATACTGACAAGTAAAAATGCATGAAGATAGTATAGAATGGACTGCTTTTACTTGTCCAGAAAGATATCTTGATTGGTTAGTAATGCCCTTGGATTAAAAACACCCCCCTCCCCCAATTTTCCAAAGAAAAATGGATAATATTTTTAGAGACTATAAAAATTTCATTCTAGTGTATGTAGATGATATTTTAGTATTCAGTAATAATACTAAAGAACATGTAGGACATTTGCAAACAATGTTTAAGTTATTTGTAGACAACAGAATCATAGTTAGTAAGAAAAAAATGGATTTATGTAGAAGCCTCATAAAATTCTTAGGAGTAGAAATTGGAGAGGGAAGAATAAAATTACAACCTCATATAGCAAAAAAAGTCTTAGACATGCCAGACAAACTAGACAACACTAAAGACTTACAAAAATTCCTAGAAATTTTAAATTATTCAAGAAATTTTATAAGAGACCTCGAAAATGTAGCAGGACCCTTATATTCAAAAATTGGAACTCATGGACAAAAGACATTCAATACAGAAGACATAAAGTTAGTACAAAAACTTAAACAAATGGTTGAAACCATACCAGACTTTTCTATCCCATTAGAAAAGTCTAGAAGGATGGGGAGCAGTACTATAAACAAAGAAAAATAAGTATGGAGATAAAAAAGATGAAAAAATATGTGCCTACCAGAGCGGAAATATAAAGAAAAAGGAAACATGAGTAGTATAGACGCAACAATATTAGCGGTAATCTACGGTCTAAACAGTTTTAAATTATATATTATCAATAAAAAAGAAATTTTAGTAAGAACTGATTGTGAAGCCATTGTAAAATTTCATCAAAAAATAGATGAAAAAAGTAGTAGTAAAAGAAGATGGTTAAACTTTTTAGATGCCACGTCAATATATAATATATCTCTAGAACACATAAAAGGGAAAGATAATTCTTTAGCAGATCAGTTTAGCAGATTTATGAAAACTAACTATTTATTTTCAGCATGAGTACAACAAAAGTCAAAGCCAGGGCCTCTAGCTCAAGCAGCACTACTGATCAAAGAGACAAAGAATTATATCTACAGACTTTATTGGGGAACACCTTGTTTTGACCTCAGACAAGATTAGAAGAAGCAAGACTAAACACCCCAAGCATTGAAAGACTATATTTTGGAAGACAAAATTTAATATTTTATCCCCCATCTAACTTAAGTTTTAGAATGCAGCCAGAGACAAAGATAGACAGACCCCAAAGATGCTTGATAGATAATCTATGGATAGCATACAACAAAATACCACGGGATAATGGTTACTTCATTTTCGTACTAAATTCATTAAGCCATTATTTCACAGAAAAAAATGAAGATAAGAAATTCAAATTCTATGTGGTAGTTCAAGGAAAGCTGACTGAAATCTTGCAGACATGGACTGAAGTAATAGAATTAATAAAAGACTGCCCCACTCCCCTCTTCAAAGGGCTCAATGACCTAAATGAGGTCTAGATTATGCAAGAGGAACTTTAAGGCCAAATTATTTCGTAAGCCCAGCCTTAAGACAAACTGCAAGCCCTTTCTTACAATACAACATCCGAAAAGACATAGATAAAATAATATTTTGTGACCACTGCTCTTCAATGATAGAGGGTTTTAAAATACAAAACCAAACTATTGAGAGACTCAGAAAAGAAAAAGAAAAAGAAAAGATGACACAACATATCCACCTCTTACAAGAAAGAATAAAGATTTTACAGTTTGAAATTAATTAGAATATGCTACTATAAATAGAAGACCAGCCAAAAGAACCAAAGAGTTCTCCATCTCATTCTAAAATGGATAAGAAAGGTGTACATTCCCCAAAGAATGTAGAAAGAGCTAATGTATCAGCTAAAGGTTCAGCTAGTCCCGTTCAAATGGTAGCGGGTAAAGACTTATCAAATCCGTTGTTGGCTGACACTTCGCCAAAAAGTGTGAGAATTTTACCAGCCAGTTTCAATATGACCAACACCACCAAAAAAGGAAAAAATACGAAAGGATTCCTGCTAAAATGAAAAAAAGACAAAAAAATAGAACAAATGATACAAAGTTCTCTCCATAAGTTACTTAGTGAAAAGACTAAAGAAGTTATAAGAGAATACCCAAACCCAGAACCAAAGACTGCAGACGCTGACACGAAAAACTCAGAATGTAACGAATACAACCCATCGCTAGAACAATTTGCTCAAGACCCAAACGAAGACGATGACTCAGGGATGAGTTTCGACTCCATAGCATTGCACAACCTAGACACGTAGAACATACGTAAGCAATGACGATCACGAGGAAAAGACAAAAAAGGATAAGTAAGCAATGACATAATAAGCCACAACTCTAAAAGCAGACAATAAAGAAGACACCACTGAACTAAAGTGGACAAGAAAAAGGACAATTATGTTGAAAAAGTCTTTCAAAAGCCATGTGATGATGGGGCCCAAAGAGCACTTGGCAGGAAGAGAAAGATTATTCAATATTTGAAATCCACATTTCAAATTCGGAGAAGGCCCTCCACTCCTATAAATACCAGACCATCTGGAAGAAGAAAGATAGAGCAAAGAGAAGAACAAGCAGAGCATAATAGAGAGAATAGTTTACGAGTTTTAAGATTTACATATTTCCCTTCCCTTAAAAAAAATAAAAAAATTGAAGTAAGTTTGTTTGTAAAAAGAGTGTGAGTGTTTAAATTTTAAGTAGCTGCAAAGTCACTCGGGGACTCTCGAAAGGGAAACCTCTCTCCAATCACTATCATGCAAGTGGTTATATATTTTTCTAGATTTTAGTAGTTTCTCCCCGTCTATGTATATTATGTGCTATTATTATGATATGATGTTCATAAATGTACTGTTTAAACTCATGTATTGCTTAATTATTACTTACCCTTAGTAAATGGTTAGTTCCTTACCTTCTTAGTAACAACGATGGATTAACTTGTGAATACCTAGGGAAGTTGAAAGTCTGCCATGGTCAGAGAATCGAAGGACTGTGTATCCCGGGGTTTGGTTAAAAAAGAAGTTGCTAAGAACATAAGCTAAGGAAAAGAGATGAACAGAGTAAAAATAAAAGTAATTTTGGGAGAAATTACATAGATTTAGTAACAACAAACTACTAAACTAGATAATGGAACCGGAGGAGGGAGTACTGAGTAGGACTTTACAAAATTATTTACAAACACACCTCACCCCAGCATCCATATCTTACCCCAACATCTTTATTTTAATTTAACGACTTTATTTATATTCTATTTTATTACTTTTATCTAATTATATTTAAACGATTTTTATTTGGTATTCTTCTTTCTTTTTTGTATTTCTTTCATATATTCTTTGCTAATTAAACTTATACTTTCACTATCCTTTTTTGATATACACATCTGCTATTATCTATAATGTCTATATAATTGTGTTGTTGAAGAAAATAAACATGTATTATAAAGTACTTGTGGGTTTAAAAGTCTTAATCTATTTTGTTGGAAAATTTCTATATCTTTGTCTACATTTATTATTTCATCCAGTTGGTGACTGCTTCTAGGTCTGGACGAGTTCATTATCGAGCTAAAATATTGTTTCCTAATCTATCTTGAGAGAAACTGGCCCTTTGTCTTTCTTGGGAGGCTCGATTCCTGTTTGAAAAAAGGTCCATGCCATGTCCTTTTTTATTATCTTAGGTCTATCTTTTTGGGGAGTTACTTCCGTCTTCTTTAGTTGTTCTATTAAATCTTGTATATCTTTATCATGTTTTGTTTTTCTTTGGGGATTTTATTTTCTAATAAAATATCTACTTTTTTATTTATTTCTGCGATTCTATCTTCTAGCCTTCTGTTTATTCTAACAGCGCGAAGATTATTATATTGTTCTGTTTTACTTCTATTAGGTCTGTTTTTTCTGGTGGTGTATGTTCTGATAAACCTTTGGGATTGACTTGAAATTGTGCTGCTCTTTTTAGAACTTCTTGATAAAAGGGATCGTTTACGAAAGAGTTAAGTCTCTGAGTTGATTTAGTTCATCTCTAATTTCTTTATCTTCTTTGTGAAGATTTTCTGGTCGGTTATTTATTTGTTCTACTGTAGTATTATTATCTATGTTATTATTATTTGCTATAAATTTTTGTAATTTTGTATCTATATCTAATTGTTGTGTTTTTAAAAAATCAAAATTAAGTTCTATTTTTTCTAATAATTTGTTATGTTGGTTTTGTAGTTTTTCTAAAGTTTCTATTGACCTTAGGTACTTTATCGTCTCTCAAGTGAGTGTGTTCTGCTAAATTTATTATTAGGTCTGCGATAGTGTTTAGGTGATGGTGATCACTATGTAAGATGTGGTCTCCTTCTGTAAAGTTACACTTGATTATTGAACCAAATATTAGTCTTCGATATTTCTTTTCTGAGATTACTTCTAAGTCTAAATATTCTAACTTCTTTATACTTCCTATTGTACTATTTTTAAGCCAAGTACCAGGTTTTTCTTTTTGTCTTATCTTTCTTGTCTAATTTGTTGGATGTAATGACCAATTCTAGACCCTATTTGCTGGTAATTGTAAATTGATTTGTCTAATTTGTAGGTTTATTAAAGTTATTACTTCAGATGATAATAAGTCTGAATATAACTATCGTTGTTCTAGATATAGTTGTCTCTGTTCTATTAAAAAGTCGTATATATTTGAATACCAAATAAAAGTCGTTTAAATATAATCAGATAAAAGTAATAAAATAGAATATAAATAAAGTCGTTAAAATAAAATAAAGATGTTGGGGTAAGATGTGGATGCTGGGGTAAGGTGTGTCTGTAAATTATGTTGTAAAGTCCTACTCAGTACTCCTTCCTCCGGTTCAATTATCTAGTTTAGTAGTTTGTTATTGAATCTATGTAATTTCTCCCAAAATTACTTTTTTTTACTCTCTTCATCTCTTTTCCTTAGCCTATGTTCTTAGCAACTTCTTCTTTAACCAAACCCCGGGATACACAGTCATTCGTTCTCTGACCATGGTGGACTTTCAACTTCCCTAGGTATTTACAAGTTAATTCATCGTTGTTACTAAGAGGGTAAGGAACTAACCATTTACTAAGAGTAAGTAATAATTAAACAATACATGAGTTTAAACAGTACATATATGAACATCATATCATAATAACAGTACATAATATACATAAACGGGGAGAAACTACTAAGATCTAGAAAAAGATATAACTACTTACATGATAGTGATCAGAGAGAGGTTTCCCTTTCGGGAGTCCCCGAGTGACTTTGCACCTACTTGAAATTTAAACACTCACACTCTTTTTACAAACAAACTTACTTCAAAATTATTATTTTTTAAGGGAAGGGAAATATGTAAAGCTTAAAACTCGTAAACTATTCTCTCTATTATACTTTGCTTGTTTTTCTTTTTGCTCCATCTTTCTACATTCTTTGGGGAATGTACACCCTTCTTATCCATTTTAGAATGAGATGGAGAACAATTTGGTTTTTTTGGCTGGTCTTCTATTTGTAGTAGCATATTCTGATTAATTTCAAACTGTAAAATCTTTATTCTTTCTTGTAGGAGGTGGATATGTTGTGTCATCTTTTCTTTTTCTTTTCCGAGTCTCTCAATAGTTTGGTTTTGTCTTTTGAAATCCCCTGTCATTGAAGAGCAGTGGTCACAAAATATTATTTTATCTGTGTCTTTTCGGATGTTGTATTGTAAGAAAGGACTTGCAGTTTGTCTTAAGGCTGGGCTTACGAAATAATTTGGCCCTATAGTTCGTCTTGCGTAGTCCAGAGCCTCATTTAGGTCATTGAACCTTTTGAAGAGGGGAGTGGGGAAGTCTTTTATTGATTCTGTTACTTCAGTCCATGTCTGAAAGATTCCGGCCAGCCGTCCTTGAACTACCGCACAGAATTTGAATTTCTTATGTTCATTTTTTTCCGTGAAATAATGGCTTAATGAATTTAGTATGGAAATGAAGTAACTATTATCTCGTGGTATTTTGTTGTATGTTATCCATAGATTGTCTACCAAGCATCTTTGGGGTCTGTCTATCTTTGTCTCTGGCTTCACTCTAAAACTTAAGTTAGATGGGGGATAAAATATTAAATTTTGTCTTCCAAAATGCAGTCTTTCAATGCTTGGGGTGTTTAGTCTTGCTTTTTCTAATCTTGTCTGAGATTGGAACAAGGTGTTCCCAATAAAGTCTGTAGATATAATTCTTTGTCTCTTTGATCAGTAGTGCTACTTGAGCTAGAGGCCCTGGCTTTGTCTTTTCATGTACTCATGCTGAAAATAAATAGTTAGTTTTCATAAGTATGCTAAGCTGATCTGCTAAAAAATTATCTTTGTATTTTATACGTTCTAGAGATATATTATATATTGACGTGGCATCTAAAAAGTTTAACCATCTTCTTTTACTACTACTTTTTCAATCTATTTTTTGATGAAATTTTATAATGGCTTCACAATCAGTTCTTACTAAAATTTCTTTTTTATTGATAATATATAATTTAAAACTGTTTAGACCGTAGATTACCGCTAATATTTCTGCGTCTATACTACTTATGTTTCTTTTTTCGTTATATTTTCCGTTTTGGTAGGCACAAATTTTTTCTTCTTTTTCATCTCCATATTTATTTTCTTTGTTTTTAGTATTGTTCCCTATTCTTCTAGACTACCGTCCGTTTCTACTATTGGATAGTCGGTTTCTAATGGGAGAGATAAGTCTAGTATGGTTCTAACTATTTGTTTAAGTTTTTGTACTAACTTTATGTCTTTTGTCCATGAGTTTCAGTTTTTGAATATAAGGGTCCTGCTACATTTTCGAGGTATTTTATAAAATTTCTTGCATAATTTAAAATTTCTAGGAACTTTTGTAAGTCTTTAGTGTTGTCTAGTTTGTCTGGCATGTCTAAGACTTTTTTTGCTATATGAGGTTGTAATTTTATTATTCCCTCTCCAATTTCTACTCCTAAGAATTTTATGAGGCTTTTACATAAATCCATTTTTTTCTGACTAACTATGATTCCGTTGTCTACAAATAACTTAAACATTGTATGCAAATGTCCTAGATGTTCTTTAGTATTATTACTGAATACTAAAATATCATCTACATACACTAGAATGAAAATTTTATAGTCTCTAAAACTATTATTCATTTTTCTTTGGAAAATTGGGGGGGGGGTGTGTTTTTAATCCAAAGGGCATTACTAACCATTCATAATGTCCTTCTGGACAAGTAATAACAGTCCATTCTATACTATCTTCATGCATTTTTACTTGCCAGTATCTAGACTTGCAATCAAACTTACTAAAAATCTTTCTTCCCTTTATTCTATTTATGAGCTCTGTTTTATCTGGTAGCTTATATTCGTCCATTCGAGTGTTATCATTAAGTCTTTTGTAATTTATAACCATTCTTGCTTTTCCTCTTACTAATTCGGTATGATTTCTTACCATAAATGCAGTCGATCTATGCCTTGATGTTGATCTTCTGATTGCTCCTAACCTTAATAACTCTTTTATTTGGCCTTCAAATTCTTTCAGGTCTTCATTTGTTGATTCTACATAGGTTGTTTTCACCGTGTATTATTGGTTAATTATGTCTAGTCTGCAGCTTATGTGATTGGCTTCCCAATGCCTCGGGGGTCTTTCTCCGATTATCTCTAGTTTATCTAGAATTTGAATTACTTCTTCCGAATCTTTTTTATTTTTTATTACTCCTATGTGTTGTAACCCTCTTTTAAAATTGTAAAGCCCTGTATTTATTTCTATTAAGTTGTAACTCTTTTCTACCTCTTCTGTATCTAAAAGGCTAAGTTCTAATAATTCAATTTATTCCCTTTCATCTGTAATATTTATCTTAGTACAAATGCATTCTTCTCCTTTGTCACATTTTGAGGTATTTGGTTTAAGCTTATCAGTGTCTATGAGATACCTAGATTTTGTTGGAATAGATTATGTTGTTATTGCTGTCTAGGTAGTGTTTTTAGAGAATATTACTCCATCTCTAGTAAGGAGACAACTTCCATTGTTATGTAGTAAGAAGTCTAATCCTAAAACAAAGTCTACTCTAATATTTAGATCTCGTACCTAGATCTTTTCTAACTTATAGGTGGGTTTATAAAAGTCTGCACACGTGTTTAAAAAACTTATTTTTGCATTACTGACATTATGCTTATATATGTTAGAAGAACCATCCATTTGCATGACACTTTGTAGTTCTGGTAAATCTTTTATTACTTCTAGAGGCAAGATGCATCTATTTATTATACTTTTTGTACATCCTGAGTCTACTAGAGCGAGGGTCTCTATCTCGTAGTCCTGAATCTTTATTCTGGTTAGGCTCTTTATGGTATTATTTTTTTGTCTTCGTTACAAATTAATCCTTCAAATGACTTCTAGTCTTCCTTTTCATTTAGAAGTTCTATTTCTGATTCTGACATTTAATGGCCTATTTGGCTGGTGTCTTCCACACCTTTCCCCTTTTCTAGTGCTATGCCTTTTCCCTTTTCTGTTTTACTTACTCTTTCTTCTAAACTATCTATTCTATCCTCTAATGCTTTTAGCGTTTTTTCTTTTGTAATAACTTGCTCGTCTTTGATCTTAATATTAAATATTTTGTCAATGCATCCTTCTATATAACAATTCATTCATTTTACTCTTCTGTCTTTACTTGGATATCCTGTGCAATTAAAACATCATTGGCTATCTAATCCTTTCCCTTTGCAGAATTGGTGGTCACATTGTATATTAACAAAGGTGTAATCCTTTAAGTTGTTTAAATCTAACTTCTCTAATCCTATCTCGTTTATTAATGTATCTTCTTCTGAATTAGATGAATCTTGTCTTCCTCCTTCTAAGGCATCTATGCTTATTACTGAATATATACTTTCGTTATCTGACATATATTCGTCTACATTTATCAGGGTTTCTTGAAAGTCCTCTATAAGCTGGACATTTCTTGTCCTACAGTTGTTTCTTCCCGGACAAGTATTGGCCAGATGTTCTTCACTTCCGCATGTGAAACAAGCTAGTCTATTTCTGTAAATTATGTTATTATTATGTTTTCTTACATGTATGTCTTTTGTCACGACCCGATCCTACACCCTGGACGTGGCCGGCACTCGAAGACCATTGCTGGTCCCCAAGCGAACCCTCATCCTGGCTGACTACAAGCGGAAAACTGATTCAAGCATACAAAGCTTAAAAACTGAAATA
>JAJONQ010040069.1:0-14287 GCA_036250385.1 Solanum microdontum
TGATGACTAAAGATGATTACAAAAGGGAATTAGATGCTTAGCACCGAAAGGGCATGTAAATGAGATGGGGGTCTCACGTTTAGTAAGTCCGGCTCCCCACATGGGTTTCCTCACATTTAGCAAGTCCGGATTACCCATGGTATGTGTTGTCTCATGAGATGGAAATTCCCCACGTTTAGTATGTTAGGATTTCTAGGAGCAATCTCCTTGACCCTTAACTATGTGCCCACTTAGGACTTTAGCTTAGTGGATCCACCTAGATAGCTATGTACGAATGGTTACACCTTAGGTAAGTGTTAACCCTCTCTTTTCGGTGTGGGAGTAGAACACCGGATTCCATGTAGCTCTCATGGTCTATGTCGGTTATGGCAATATCTCCCTAATGTAAAACTAAATGAAGGTATGAAAGGTCTGAACTCTTACTAGGGCTTTCTTAAGGGTTTTTACATTGCGTAAGGGAGGGTATGAGACTTCTCTTGCACATTGCACTTGTGGGATCCTAAGAGATGGTTGTAGTAGTGTTCTCTTAGGATTATGATGATTATGACTTATGTATGTTGAAGCTATGTTATGTATGATCATTATGAATATGGTAAGTTATGATGAAATATGACCTTATGAATGTATGCATGAAGTAGGTTACTTAATGTGATACTTGGCTTTGAGTAGGGTTATGGGATTCTATTCCTTGCATTGCACTAGATTACTTGGGTTGTCTACGTGTTGGGATGATATTATGTTGGTTTGTACTATGATGTTTACTTTGTGTGCATATTGGTTTTACTTGGTAAAACACATGTTTTGACTAAAATGACCTTTTATGCATATTTCAATGGTTTTTATGCATAGTAGCCATACTTAGTACGTGTGTTGTACTAACCTATATTGCTTCCCCAAGTTGGTGAGTCCTCAAGTCCGAGGACAAGACCCTATGATCTAGCTTCCATGTTTAGTTCTTTGTTTATGTTGATGGACATTGTTGTATTTTCCTATTTCTAGACTTGTTATTGATGTAAGGGCTAAGTCCCATTTTCGATACTTCTATGTCTAGATGGTACATTGTGACGAAGTTAGATTCAATTTTTCAAATATGAAGTGAAGTTGAACTTCCAAGTAAAAGTTTGAAATTTTCCGTGTTTTTATTCTATGATACATGCTATGACGAATGCTAAGGGCTTGTTTAAGACTTCTTTGAGGTCGAATACGCCGGTAATGACAAGGGGGTGCTCTCGGGTCGTTACAATAGTTGCCTTCCTTGATTAGATATGATTGACTATGGGTGATAGTTCCCTTGTCCGTATGAAGTAAGATAATAATGAGACCAAAGTAGGGCAGATATGACTATGATGACTTCAAGGTTATGCTTAGTGAGTACGGTAGTATGGAATGCCTTTCATACATTGCCCAAGTTTGCTTTGAGGTTACTTAGGAGTATGGTTCCCTTATGGTAGAAAGGCTTAAGACTAGACCATGTATATAGGCTATGATTAAGATAACCAAAAAGGTATACTTGGCTTGGGTGGTATTATGGGATGATATTCATGCTTTGCACTTGTATGCTTTTGAGGTTACTTAAGAATGATGCTATTATGGTACGGATGAATAAGAGTCAATTTATGCTTATATGATGCTTATGTTGGAGTCTTTGTTTATTATGATGATATTGTCTCTTAAGCTTATTATTGATGTTTCGTGAAGTATTTCATATGATATTGGATTATGTCTTATGTTGCCTAACACTTGTCTTATGCTCTTATGATTATGCTAGCTAGCAAATTTAGTATATTTAGTACTAACACATACTTTACCTACATTCTAATCAAATGTAGGGTTTGGAGACTTGAGTATTTTCGTGAAGCTATATTTCTTAAGGAGATAAGGATTTGAAGACTTGGTGTGTCCTCATAACTTCGAGGACAACACCCACATTTCCTTTATGTGTTTTATTTTCATGTTAAGACTATTGTATGGGCTATATCCCAAGAGTTTATTCTAAAAAGTTGTATTAGATGGTTTGAGAGAAAGTTTAGAAAAACTTCTGCTTGCTTTTTGAAAATGACTTCGATTGTAAAAAGTTTTAAATTTTCCCATATTTTTCTATTACCTATGTTTATGATATGCTAAGAGCTTGTATGAGACCCCTTCGGGGTCAAGTACGTCATGTTACTTCTAGGGTATACCCTAGGTCGTGAAATTTTTTGAAAAAGAGAAGAGTGTTTAGAGTTAGGGGAGGGAAAGCGTTGGAGAAGAAGAGAAATTGGGGTGGGTGGGACGGGGTGGGGTTGGTGGGAGAATGTTAATGAATAAATAATTTTTAATAATAATAAAAAAATATTTTAAAATAAAATATGGTGTATTACCCACTTGTAAGCAAGTGTATTCACACATTTTTCCAACTCAACTATATTTATGCCACATAGATTTGAGTTTCAAATGTTGTATTTTAATAAGCTTAAAGGTCCAGTTGATAAAGTATAGAGTAAAAGGGTTCATAATAAAAACTCATACAAGTACAACGGCTTTGAAATTACCTTGAAAGACTTCTCACATAGTAATGGTTCTAGGGTTGAAGGGCCTCTCTTACCTAATTGAACCTAAGGTTATAAAGCCTTTATACCTAGGTCATGGATGGTGATATTTGCACACACATGGTCTTAAAGAGGTATTAAGATGGATTGGTTGTCAAGGACATCTTTCCATAAAGTTGACTCAAAGTAGAGACTTAATGATTATCTTGTGGGATTAAGGCCTAGCACCGAGTGGATAATGAAATGAGATAGAAGTTCCCACCTAGTTGAGTCTGGCTTCTATGGAGGTACCTACCTAGTTTAGTTTGGTCTTCCAACATAGGATATCTCACCTAGAAGAGGCCGTATTTCCCAAAGTGTGTCTCATGAGATGTAAACCTACACCTAGAGGGGTTTTGGGTTTCTAGTTGCAATATATGTATCCCATAACTACGTGCCCCGTAGGAAAGTTAGCTAGTGGATCCAACTAAGCTAACAACCCGGTTCTACCTTAGGCAAGTAAACCAATCCTTGATGGTGTGGGTAACACCTTGAGAGATCATGTTTTAGCTAATATGTTCTCATGTCAGTTAAGGCCATATCCCAATTAAACAAGATTAGTAATGAACTAAAATTGTGCTCAATGTAGCATCTCCTAGAGTTCAAACCTCATGGGCGAAGATTATGTATAAAGTAGCATCTCCTAGAGTCCAATACAAGTAATGAACTAAGATTGTGCTTGAATAACCATCTCTTAGAGTTCAACCTTAGTGAACTAAGATTATGCTTTAAGTAGCATTTCCTACGGTTCAAGCATGATGAACTAAGATGTACTTAAAGTAGTATCCCTAGGATTCAAAGTAATAAAGTATTAATATAGGCTTAGTGAAGTACCGCATAGCGTTCCTAAGTATAAATGAACTTAGACATATTTAAGGTAGTATCTCATAGGGTCCATGTTAATAATGAACCTAGATATGCTAAAAGAAGTATCTCATAGGGTCCATGTTAATAATGAACCTAGATATGCTAAAAGAAGTATCTCATAGGGTTCAACCTAATAATGAACTTAGATGTGCATAAGTTACTACCTCATAGTGTTCTAAGGTCTAAAGAGAATAGCTTAGTTCCAACCCAAGAAGCATTAGAATGAGGACCTATAAGTGAACTAAGAATCATACTTAATGTAGCATCTGCTAGAGTTCCAACATGATGAAGTAAGATGTACCTAGTTTAGTATCTCTTAGGGTTCAAACAATGAAGAACTAAGATAGACTTAGTAAAATGTCTCCTAGTGTTCCTATGTTTTTAAAAAGAGGCTAGTCCCCAAATTAAGGGACATGAGTATGATGACTTAAAGAAGTACTTAGTATGAGCAGTAGTATGGGATGCCACTCATGGGTTGCACAAGTTTGACTTAAGGTTGCCTTATTAGTGTTGTCTTACATGAGGTATGCTTAGATATGATTGAGCTATAATTGCCTTCCTTGATTAGATATGATTGACTATGGTGATAGTTCCCTTGTCTATATGAAATAAGATAATAATGAGACCAAAGTGGGGTAGCTATGACTATGATGATTTCAAGGTTATGCTTAGTGTGAAGGGTAGTATGGGATGGCTTTCATACATTGCCCAAGTGTGCTTTTAGGTTACTTAGGAGTATGGTGTCATTATGGTAGAAAGGATTAAGACTTGACCATGTATATAGGGTATGATTAAGATGAACAAAAAGGGATACTTGGCTTGGGTGATATTATGGGATGCTATTTATGCTTTGCACTTGTATGCTTTTGAGGTTACTTAAGAACGGTGCTATTATGGTATGGATGACAAAGAGTCAAATTATGCTTATATGATGCTTATGTTGGAGACTTTGCTTATTAAGATGATATTGTCTCTTATGCTTATTATTGATGTTTCATGAAGTATTTCATATGATATTGGATTATGTCTTATGTTGACTAACCCTTGTCTTATGCTCTTATGATTATGCTAGCTAACATAATTAGTATATTTTGTACTAATGCATACTTTGCCTGCATTCTAATCAAACGTAGGGTTTGGAGACTTGAGTACTATCTTGAAGATATGTTTCTTAAGGAGACAAGGAGTTGAAGATCTTGGTGAGTCCTCATAGCTTTGAGGACAACACCCACATTTCGTTTATGTGTTTTATTTTCATGTTAAGACTATTGTATGGGCTGTGTTCCAAGAGTTTATTCTAAAAACTTGTATTAGATAATTTGAGACAAAGTTTAGAAAGACTTCCGCTTGCATTTTGAAAATCACTTCGATTGTAAAAAGTTTTAAATATTTCCATATTTTTCTATTACCTATGTTTACAATATACTAAGGGCTTGTATGAGAACCCTTCGGGGTCAAGTACGTCGTGTTACTTCTAGGGAATATACTGGGTCGTGACATTTTTTGAAAAGGAGAAGAATGTTTAGGGTTAGGGAAGGGAAAGTGTTGCAGAAGAAGAGAAATTGGGATCAGTGGGACGAGGTGGGGTGTGTGGGAGAGGGTTAATGAAGAAATAAGTTGTTATAATAAAAAAATAATATTCTAAAATTAAATATGGTGTATTTCTCACTTGTAAGTGTGTATTCACACATTTTCCCAACTCAACTATATTTATGCCACATAGATTTGATCAATGGTCAGAGGGGTTTCAAATTTTGTATTTTAATAAGCTTAAAGGTCCAGTTGATAAAGTATAGAGTAAAAGGGTTCAGAATACAAACTCATACAAGTACAAGGGCTTTGAACTTAACATGAAAGACTTCTCACATAGTAATGGTTCTAGGGTTGAAGGGCTTCTCATACCTAATTAAACCTAAGGCTATAGAGACTTTAAACCTAGGTCATGGATAGTGATAGTTGCTCACACATGGTCTAAAAGAGGTATTAACATGGATTGGTTGTCAAGGACATCTTTCCATAAACTTGAGTTAAAGTAGAGACTTAATGATTATCTTGTGGGATTAAGGCTTAGCATCGAGTGGATATTGAAATGAGATAGAAGTTCCCACCTAGTTGAGTCTAGGCTTCTCTGGTGGTTCCTACCTAGTTGAGTTTGGGCTTCTATGGAGGTACCTACCTATTTGAGTTTGGGGTTCTAACATGGGATATCTCACATAGAAGAGTCCATATTTCTGAAAGTGTCTCTCAAGAGATGACTACTAGCAATCTATGTATCCCGTAACTACGTTCCCCGTAGGAAAGTTAGCTAGTGGATCCAACTAAGGTAACAACCCAGTTCTACCTTAGGCAAGTAAACCAATCCTTGATGATGTGGGTAACTCCTTGATAGATCATGTGATAGCTAATATGTTCTATTGTCGATTAAGGCCATATCCCAAATAAACAAGATTAGTAATGAACTAAAATTGTGGTCAATGTAGCATATCCTAGGGTTCAAACCTCTTGGGCTAAGATTATGTATAAAGTAGCATCTCCTAGAGTCCAATACAAGTAATGAACTAAGATTGTGCTTGAAGAAGCATCTCCTAGAGTTCAATCTTAGTGTACTAAGATTATGCTTTAACTAGGATTTTTTAGAGTTCAAGCATGATGAACTAAGATGTACTTAATGTAGTATCTCCTAGGGTTCAAAGTAAGAATGAGCTAAGATAGTCTTAGTGAAGTACCTCATAGCGTTCCTAAGTATAAATGGACTTAGACATATTTAAGGTAGTATCTCATAGGGTCCATGTTAATAATGAACCTAGATATGGTAAAACAAGAATCTCATAGGGTTCTACCTAATAATGAAGTTAGATGTGCTTAAGTTAGTACCTAATAGTGTTCTAAGGTCTAAAGAGACGAACTTAGTTCCAACCCAAGCATTAGAATGAGGACTTAAAAGTGAACTAAGATCATGCTTAATGTAGCATCTCCTAGAGTTCCAACATGATGAAGTAAATTGTACCTAGTATAGTATCTCTTAGGATTCAAACAATGAAGAATTTAGATAGACTTAGTAAAATGTCTCCTAGTGTTCCTATGGTTTCAAAAAGGGGCTAGTCCCCAAATTAAGGAACATCAGTATGATGACCTAAAGAAGTAAGGTATGAGGGGTAGTATGGGATGCCACTCATGCATTGCACAAGTATGACTTAAGGTTTCCTTATGAGTGTTGTCTTACATGAGGTATGTTTAGATATGATTGTGCTATAGTTGCCTTCCTTGATATGATATGATTAATTAAGGGTGATAGTTCCCTTGTCTATATGAAGTAAGATAATAATGAGACCAAAATATGGTAGATATGACTATGATGAATGTGAGGTTATGCTTAGTGTGAAGGGTGGTATGGAATGCCTTTCAAACATTGCCCAAGTGTGCTTTGAGGTTACTTAGGAGTATGGTTCACTTATGGTAGAAAGTCTTAAGACTTGACCATGTTTATAGGCTATGATTAAGATGAACAAAAAGGGATACTTGGCTTGGGTGGTATTATGGGATGCTATTCATGCTTTGAACTTGTATGCTTTTGAGGTAACTTAAGAACAGTGCTATTATGGTATGGATGACAAAGAGTCAAATTATGCTTATATGATGCTTATGTTGGAGACTTTGCTTATTAAGATGATATTGTCTCTTATGCTTATTATTGATGTTTCATGAAGTATTTCATATGATATTGGATTATGTCTTATGTTGACTAACCCTTGTCTTATGCTCTTATGATTATGCTAGCTAACATACTTAGTACATTTTGTGCTAACGCATACTTTGCCTACATTCTAATCAAATGTAGGGTTTGGAGAATTTATTACTATCTTGAAGCTAGGTTTCTTAATAAGATAAGGAGTTGAAGATCTTGGTGAGTCCTCATAGCTTCGAGGACAACACCCACATTTCCTTTATGTATTTTATTTTCATGTTAAGACTATTGTATGGGATGTGTCCCAAGAGTTTATTCTAAAAAGTTGCAATAGATGGTTTGAGACAAAGTTTGGAAACACTTCTGCTAACTTTTTGGAAATGACTTTGATTGTAAAAAGTTTTAAATTTTCCCGTATTTTTCTATTACCTATGTTTATCATATGCTAAGGGCTTGTATGAGACCCCTTCGGGGTGAAGTACGTCATGTTACTTCTAGGGTATACCTTGGGTCGTGACATTTTTTGAAGAAGAGAAGAGTGTTTAGGGTTAGGGGAGGGAAAACGTTGGAGAAGAAGAGAAATTGGGTTGGATGGGACAGGGTGGGGTGGGTGGGAGAGGGTTAATGAAGAAATAAGTTTTTATACTAAAAAAATAATATTTTAAAATAAAATATGGTGTATTACCCACTTGTAAGCAAGTGTATTCACACATTTTTCCAACTCAACCAAATATATGCCACATAGATTTGGTCAATGGTCAGAGGGATTTCAAATATTGTATTTTAATAAGCTTAAATGTCCAGTTGATAAAGTATAGAGTAAAACGGTTCAACATACAAACTCATACAAGTACAACTGAACTTAGCATGAAAGACTTCTCACAGAGTAATGGTTCTAGGGTTGAAGGGCTTCTCTTACCTAATTGAACCTAAGGCTATAGAGCCTTTATACCTAGGTCATGGATGGTGATAGTTAGCACACATGGTTTGAAAGAGGTATTAACATGGATTGGTTGTCAAGGACACCTTTCCATAAACTTGAGTCAAAGTAGAGACTTAATGATTATCTTGTGGGATTAAGGCCTAACACCGAGTGGATATTGAAATGAGATAGAAGTACCTACCAAGTTGAGTCTGGGCTTCTATGGAGGTTCCTACCTAATTGAGTTTGGGCTTCTATGGAGGTACCTACCTAGTTGAGTTTGGGCATCCAACATGGGATATGTCACCTAGAAGAGTCTAGATTTCCCAAAGTGTATCTCATGAGATGGAAGCCTACACCTAGAGGAGCTTTGGGTTTCTAGTAGTAATCGATGTATCCCATAACTACGTTCCCCATAGGAAAGTTAGCTAGTGAATCCAACTAAGCTAACAACCCGGTTCTACCTTAGGCAAGTAAACCAATCCTTGATGGTGTGGGTAACACCTTGAGAGATCATGTGATAACTAATATGCTCTCATGTCGGTTAAGGCCATATCCCAATTAAACAAGATTAGTAATGAACTAAAATTGTGCTCAATGTAGCATCTCCCAGAGTTCAAAACGTATGGGCTAAGATTATGTATAAAGTAGCTTCTCCTAGAGTCCAATACAAGTAATGAACTAATATTGTGCTTGAAGAAACATCTCCTAGAGTTCAACCTTAGTGAACTAAGATTATGCTATAAGTAGCATTACCTTGAGTTCAATCATGATGAACTAAGATGTACTTAATGTAGTATCTCGTAGGGTTCAAAGTAATAAGGAACTAAGATAGGCGTAGTGAAGTACCTCATAGCGTTCCTAAGTATAAATGGACTTCGACATATTTAAGGTAGTATCTCATAGGGTCCATGTTAATAATGAACCTAGATATGCTAAAATAAGTATTCATAGGGTTCAATTTAAGAATGAATTTAGATGTGCTTCAGTTAGTACCTCATAGTGTTCTAAGGTCTAAAGAGACGAACTTAGTTCCAACCCAAGAACCATTAAAATGAGGACCTAAAAGAGAACTAAGATCATGCTTAATGTAGCATCTCCTAGAGTTCAAACATGATGAAGTAAGATGTACCTAGTTTAGTATCTCTTAGGGTTCAAACAATGAAGAACATAGATAGACTTAGTAAAATGTCTCCTAGTGTTCCTATGTTTTCAAAAAGGGGCTAGTCCCCAAATTAAGGGACATGAGTATATTGACCTAAAGAAGTACTTAGTATGAGGGGTAGTATGGGATGCCGCTAATGCATTGTACAAGTATGACTTAAGGTTACCTTATGAGTGTCGTCTTATTAGGCTCCGTGGTGTTGGCGTCAATTTAATTTTTCTTCCTTTTTCCTATCTTTTGCATCGAAGTATTTTTCTTGTTCAATATCAAAGAAAAACATCATATCCACATAAAAACACCTGATTTCTTGCACTAATCCTTAATTTTAAGCGTCAAATGTGCTATGATTTCATGGCACATCACAGTAGCACTTCAACGGTGAACATTATTTGCGAGCTCAAAACTTGTTGCTCTCTTCTTTGTCACCAAGTCCTTCATAAAATTGGCGTAGGCTGGCATTTGTTCCAAAGCTTCCACCAATGGGATATTAACTGACACCTGACGAAGCATGGAGATGAGCTTCAATAACTTTCTATCTTCAGCTTTCTTTTGAATCGTTTGTGGAGATTGAGGAGGAGGTATATGAATCTGTTGTAATGGTTGTAAATCCTCTACCGCATGCTCTTTAACTTTTCTTGTACTTTCAGTTGCTCTTGGGATGATTTCTACCTCTTTAGATGCTTTTGGCTCTTCTAATCTTCCTTTACATTACTTATTTTCTCCATCTAGATCCACACTTGTTTTCTGCTCAATACTTGCAGGTATAGGTTCTGGAAGTGATTGACCACTCATAGTGGTGAAAGCCATGCAATGCCCATCCTTCTGTTGGTTCTGGATTATATCACTGGGTAGTGTCCCATTTTTTCTTTCGTTCAATGAGGTTAAAAGCTGCCTCATTTGCTATTCTAATTGATTAATAACAGTTGAGAGTGAATCCACTGTCTGACTCATGTTGGAGAAATCGTTCTTAAACTTTTTTACCCCCTACATCTTTATTCCCCAGAGGCACATACACATCATCTTGGACCCACTAGACCCATTACCTATTCTATCTCTGTTCCTCGGTGTAACACCCGAAAAACTGGTAAGTTGAACTAGAGCTTTACGTGAGAGTTCTAGAGTTTGATGTGAGGGTTAGAGTCGTAGATTAAATTCTAGTACTTAGAATGAAGGTTTTAGGGCTAGGGCGCCAAGGTACGACCCCCCAAAGACCAACCAAGGGTCCTTGAGGGGGACACAAAACAATCCCTAGAATTTGCCCAAAAATGGGCCACCTACAGATGGGACTCACACCTCGTGGGAAGGGGTCATGAGTCATGACCACTAAAGTAGACCCCAGACCACCATCCATGATTGACCAGCACGACCCTTGGGCCGGGGGCTCGTGGGTTGGGCAGTGAACTCCATTAATTGTTTAAGTTAGGGGGTTGAGGGAATAATCTAGAATTATTTATTTATTAAGTAGGGTCATTTTATTAGTAATTAGACCAACTATATGAACCTAATAGACCCCTAAATACATGGATCCAAATCATTATTTCAACTCACCCAAATAAAACCCAATTTCCTCTAAAAAATCCTCTCTCTAGAAAGTAAAGAAGAAGAAGAAGAGAAGGAAGCTAGGTAAATTTCTCCATTGTTGCAAGCTTAGTAGAGCTTTATATCAAAGGTATGTTAGATTATTCATCCATGGATTCTTCTATCCATGGAGCCCCCTAGATTTCCCCCAAATTGTGAAGATGAACCCCAATCTAAGCTATGGTTTCTTCCTATGTTGTGGGTAGTGTTGAGTATGATTCCAATTGAGTGGATAGTACTTGTTAATGATTGATTTAGCATTGAATTATGTTAGTTTGATGAAATTGGAGAATGTGGGTTTATGCCTTGTGAGGGGAAACTGAGGATTCATAGGTGATCTTCTAGGATTGATGTTATGAATAAAAATTGTTCGAGAATACAATCAAGTAGAACTGAATTGGATTATATTATAGTATATATGGTGAATCATGACAAGTAAAGCTTGAGAATTGAACCTTTATGATGAATTATGGCTAGAATTGCTTAAGAATGAAGCTTATGACTATAATACCTTGTGATCTAGATATGAATGATGATAATAAGAAGTAAAGCTTGGAGAGTAGGGTTTGTAGGCATGAATGTTGACTTCTTGGGTTTTGATGGTAAAGTTAATAAGATGAATTATGTATGTTAAGGCCTGAGAGTAAAGTATATATGAAGATAGAAGGTTAATGGCTAGAATTATGGTGGAAGACCTTTACTCACCTAATCTACCTCATGAATATTTGAATGTATGAAGTAATAGAATCACATGAGTTAGAATGATTTCCATGTCTAGTGTTTGAATCCTAAGTGAGATGATTGAAAGTACGTGTTGAACCTCAAGGAGGTGAAGTATGAGATTATGCTTGTGGTAGTCGAGCTACTTGAATTATGATTATATCCATGTCTAATGTAGTCATTCTAGATGGGTTGATTTGATATGAGCTTTGAAATTGAAAGGGTTATATATTATGCATGTTTATGAAGTTTAGTACATGCTTTAGAAACACTTTGAGAGTAAAGTGAATATGCTCATGATCTAAGTTGTTGTGTTGTTGAAAGGTTATTCTCATATACACACTTATGCATGAATATGATATGATGTGAGTAGTTTCCTCACAATATGATGATTTTAAGGTTGGAAGACTAGTCTCACCTAATGAATCTACATGTAGACATAGACGATGAAAGGTTATTCTTGCGCATGATCTAATGAGATATAGTATTAGTTACATTGGATTGAGTGTTAAGACATTCTTCCATAAATATGAATTTAAGTCAAGACTTAATGAACTCAATGGGAATTATGCTTAGCACCGAGTGGATATGAATATGAGATGTACGTTTTTACTTTAGTTAAGTCCGGCTTTCCAAATGGGTTCCTTCTACCTTAGTTGATTCCAAGTTCCCAAAGTTTATATCTAATGAGATGGAAACCTTCTACCATAGTTGAGTCCAGGTTTCTAGTAGCAATCTCCTTATCCGATAAACTATGTGCCCTCTTAGGTTACTTAGCTTTTGGATCCAACTTAGCTAAGAGTATGGTTCTACCTCAGGCAAGTAGAACAACCCGTTTTCGGTGTGGGGTAAACAACAGATTCCATGTTAAGCTCAGATGGTCTATGTCGGTTAAGGCTAATTCCCAAAACAAGAATATGATTTTGAATTATGAATCATGGTTACTCAATAAATATTTACTTATCATGGATGGGATTATGAGATCTTATTCATGCATGACACAAGTATGCTTTGACGGTAGTTATGATATGTTTCTTTTATGACATGATGACCTATGTTTATGACTTATGCTTATGATATGTGCTCAGTTTGAATTGTAGCTTGAAAGGCCTGCCCTTCCAATGCATGTGTGACTAAAGGTGGAGATTATGATTATGATTATGTGATTGTCTCTTATACTTATGATATATTTAGTACATTTTGTACTAATGCATACTCTTGCCTACATTCTTATCAAATGTAGGATTCGGTGATCTTGAGTTCATTTCTTGAGGATAGGTTTCTAGAAGAGCAAATGAGTTGAAGATTTGGTGAGTCCTTATAGCTTCGAGGATGTGATCACATTCCCCTTTTATATCTTTGTTTTATGTTTTAGACTATTGTATGGGTTGTGTCCCAAGGTTTTATTCAAGGTTGTATTAGATGGTTTGAGACAAAGTTTTGTAGCTTTCTGCTTGTGTTTATAAAGACTTTGATTGTAAAGAAAAGTTTTAAAATTTTTGCATCATTTTTATTGCTTGATGTTATGATATGGCAAGTGGATTGTGTTAGGCCTTTCAGGGTCTAGTACGCCATGTTACATCTAGGGTGTACCCGTGGGTCGTGACAAACTTGGTAATCAGAGCACAAGGTTTAGAATGATTCTAGGATTGTCTCAAAATCACGTCTAGTAGAGTCTTGTTCATAAGTGTGAAGCGTGCCACATTTATGAATAGGAATCTATTAGATGATTAGGAAACTTCACGTCTTCATTCTCTAAGTTGTATCATATAGTTTAACTCTATAAGGTCTTTCTCCTTATCCAATGGTCTTCGGGCTATGACTACTCGAAGGGCTCATCCTACATGGAGCGAGGGAGAAAATGTTAGTTGTGATGCCAACTGTGGCTATGTCACTTGATAGGGCTCGATATACTAGATATAGATGTCATCCTTAAGATGGATTGGTAGTATTATTGTTATGCTCCCATGTGATTGTAGAACCCCTATAGTCAAATTGTTAGTTCCCGAATTAGCCTATCTGAGAGTGGAAGGGGGAAAAGTTTTGTCTTGAAGTTGACTTTGAGGGTTGTATGTACGACCTAGTTAAAGTGAGTGAGAAGTGTTCAAGTATTGACCAACTTCAAAGAGTTAGTTATCTTATAAGATCAATCTTAACTATGGTCATTTTGAGTAGGGTGTTTAGATAATACCTAGATATGATTGATTGGTAGATCCCACCCTATTATATGGGTTAAAATGGTCTAGAATTGTCTTTGTCCGACCTTACTAGAATGGAAAGAAACATGAGGGTAGAAATTGGCCAGCGAAGAGGTTGCCTTACTTTATTAGATTCCGGTATTACTTGTCTTTTGTGACTTGATATGCTAGACTTTGATGTTGTCCTTAGTATGAATGGGCTTCATTGTTGTTTTATGATATTGATGGTAAAATCCTACTTGGCCATTTTAAGTTTTGGGTAGGTTGAAAGGTTTGAGGAATAAGGTGTTTAAGTAATGCCTAGATGGGTTGAGTGAGTAGACTCATCTTAAAAGTAGTAGTGAAATTCACCATGGGTTAGATTGATCTTGTGGGATAGATGTGAAAGCTTAGTGGTAACTTGCTCTGACCTTATAATTGAGAGAAAGGATACTTAGAAGAGTCTGTATAGGCTAACTCCTAAGGGAGAGATGATGTGCTTAGATAGCAAGGTCGTTGAGTGTTTTGATGTTAAGAATTTGAGTTGACTTGAAATTCTCACCTTGAGAGGTGTAGTGAGTTTGGGAAGTTTAGTCCCGATTTTGT
>JAJONQ010040070.1:0-24086 GCA_036250385.1 Solanum microdontum
GGTTTACCTGCTCTAGGGCTCGTTTGACCTTGAAAATGGGCCATTTTGGATGTGAGGGCCAACTGGCTCCATAGATAAGGTCTTAACGGACGTCCAGGTATAATTTTGGCAAAAATGACGTCAGAATTTCGGATCACTAAAAAATTTGTGGACTATAGCACACAAAAATCTGTAAAATGGGGTTTACCTACTCTAGGGCTCGTTTGACCTTGAAAATGGGTCATTTTGGCAGTGAGCACCAACTGGCTCTATATATAAGGTCTTAACGGACATTCAGGTATAATTTTGGCAAAAATGAGGTCGGAGTTTCGGATCACCAAAAAATCTGTGGATAGCACACAAAAATCTGTAAAATAGGGGGTTTACCTGCTTACTACTAGAAATATAGCTTATGGCAACAGTTCCATATCTGTTGCTGTCGATAGGAATACCGTTGCCATACACATATTGCAACGGTTATAGCACCCCTCCCAACAGATCGTGTTGCAGTAGATCTATGGCTATGGTTTCTCGCAACGGTGCATATTACCGTCGCAATAGGAACTTTTATTGCGACGGTACTTATTTTTAACTATTGCAACGTTTTTATGCTTTTTTGGAACGGTTTGTAAACCGTTCCTAAAAAGTCTTTGCGACACTTATTCTCTTATTGCAACCGTTGTTACTTTAAGCTATGGTGACGGTTTGGAACCCCCTATTGGGACGTTTTGTGAAGTTTGCCTATAGAGTCTTTGCAACGATTTACAAACTCAATTGGGACGTTTTGTCAACCGTTTCTATTGTGTCTGAGCAACACTTATTTTATCCTTGCAACGGTTCTTTCTTTGTGGTATTGCAACGAATTTAACCTCTTTAGGGACGTTTGTGAACTGTTCATATAGTGTCTTAGGTAACACTTTTTTATATTTATTGCAATAGTTTTCTCTAGTCTACTGCAATGGTTTAATAGGACTACCATGATAGTTTTCTTCACTATTGTCAATTATATTTGATTGCTAGCACAGTTATTCTAGGGCTACTACAATAAACAATACAAGCAATTTTAACAGATATTATAAGAAACCAAATCACAAAAATCAAGATATATATATATATATATCAAACACGAGAAGTAAGTATTCATAATCAAATACAATCCAAGATCCCAGGACAAGTAATAATATTCATTAAAGCAAAATATACAAAAAAAACTTGAACATTCATGAGGTTAGACACAAGTTTTAATGTCCAAAAAACAAAATATTTCTAGAACACTTGCTAAGTGTCAAAGATATCAACATAATCCTCGCTCCTAAGGCGTGCCTTCATTGTTTTCATCCCTTCATTCACCTTCACTACCTGCAAGCATTCCCCGAAGGATGTTATAATTAATTATAACTTGTGCCTGATATTTATGTATCGACAATTATAAAGATAAATCACAAAGAGGCAAGTTGAATCGAAGGTTGAATATCTATATAGTCATAATTTTCCCTCAAAGAATATGCAAGCAGATTTAAAAACTCTCTCTG
This sequence comes from Solanum microdontum, assembly GCA_036250385.1. NCBI lineage: Eukaryota > Viridiplantae > Streptophyta > Magnoliopsida > Solanales > Solanaceae > Solanum > Solanum microdontum. Next base: position 1,512 of record JAJONQ010040070.1, read on the forward strand.
AAATGAAGACTACTTGTACAGTGCGGTCAAATTTCTATGGGAGGTCACCTATATAACACCAAGAAGTAAAACCAACAGATGGATAAGACAAAACTAAATTAATCCCAAGACAGCACGCAAATATTTTCACAAACTTCTCATTGCCAGTTGCCCATCAATTATTGTTAAAAGTTAATGGACATTTTCACAACTCATCCCATATGAATATTATACACATATATAATAGTTAATGGAGCTTAACTCTTAAGACAATGTCCAAATCAATAAGCTCCTATTTTAGAGACCATTAAAAAGACATAATTTATGAACAACCTTAAGAGGTCCACGCCACCACAAACTTAGAAGCTGAACTAAAGAGATAAAGTACAAAAAACACAAGGAAAGGGGAGACATTATTGAGATGTAATATAATCACAAACTCCAGTTGTTAAATAAATGATTAAAAAGTACCATAAAAAATCACTCACTATCTATAGAAACTAAGAAACTACTCGAAAACAGAACTAGTAACTTTCTTGTGTTTTCATTAAGACAATGAAACACAAATTATGTGGAGAGCTAGAGACAAATACAAGCAGAAATTAGGAATACATCAATAATTGTACAAAAAAAACATCTTTAAGCATGGCACAGTTATTCACGAAAATTATGGAAATGATTTATAGAAGTATAGAGGTGTTTAATGTAATTTGTAGGAGTTTTTATCTACAACTCCTGTAAAGAAATATGGTTTGACAGAATGAGGAATGTTGCCTTGGTTGTTTGTTGATTTCTTCCATTAAGTAAACGGAGAAAATGACATGTGACGGTTTAGTGAAAAAGAGACCGAAAGAGAAAAGAAAATAAGAAAACAAATGTGAAGAAATACCATGTAATGTTGGTAATGGTATAGTGTTATGTAGTCAAGATCTTAACATAGATTACATGACAGTAAATCAGAACATGTCCTATATGAGAGCTTCCGATTTGCCCTCTCAAGGCAGATAGTTAGATTAAAAATACATCATTTGTTGTATGTGTCAACACATTAATAAAGTAAACTATAATTATCAAAAACAAGAAAGCAAAAATAAGTGACCATAGACTTCCAAAGAAATAAGCCACTCAAGAAAAAGTGACACTAACCTCTATTGTTGCTACTTGTAGATGGCCGAGAGATTAGTTGATTAGCTCGTGGTCCAGAATTAGCTTCTCCAGGTGAATGATAACACAGTGCTGCTAGAACATCCGCATTAATTAATCCTGCACGTTGAAGTTGTGAAATTATATTTGCAGTAACATCTTGTTGAATGGTTCTCCTTTGCTCCTCCATTTGTTCCTCCATTTTTTGTATCCTTTCTTGCATTTGTTGTACTGCATCATTTGTGGCAGTTGAAACTGTTTCAGAATTGCCTGCTTTCCTTTTCAAAGAACTCTTAGTTACCCCCTTCCATATAATCGCAGACATCCTGGATGTTCAGGGCCCATTACCAAAGAAAATGCATCAACTGACTCACTACCATCTACACTTTGTTGTTTTTCAATTTCCTCCATTTCAGCCTACAAAGCAAATTCAATAAACAAATTTAAATAAACATAAATTACGATCAAATATATGATCTAAAAAGAGTGTGCAAGTAGATACTATTCGTACAATTTTATTGATAGTGTCTTCATTTGAGTCCTTGTACAAACGTTCGGGGTGTCTTGTTCTTGTAACCGCAAATAGATCCTTAGGTGATATAGAAGATTCCTTTTTCTTCTCCTTTTCACATGAAAAATTGATATTAAAAATCTATTTAAAATAACAAGTTAAGATTTGATAAAGAAGCAGAAAACACACCAAATCATTGCGGACTAAAGCAAAACTTATTTTTCCAGCAGTATGTGGATTCTACAAATTTTTCCGATTCTTAGTATTGGTTTCAGCCATTTTCTGCAAATAAGTAAATCAATATCACAACAAAAAAGAGAGATAAAATCACACTAGAGAAGATATCACGGTAGAACTTGAGATTCCAAAATTAAATTTACCTTATGTTTATCGGAGTCCCAATATTTGAGGAGTTCCTTAAGTTGACATTCTGGAACATAAGGAGGTCGTTTTTCCAATAGATTCATGACTAGTACATGGTTTGTAACATAATTTCTTCAGATCAAATTTATGTCTTCTCCAAGCAGATCCAATTACTTCTAACGCCCATTCTTTCGCATCATCAGTGATATCATATTTCTCCTACAATTTGGTTCATTAGTAAAACATGTAAAATAATTTTAGTGATATAATTCACATTAGTAACTTCAAACCTGTGTATATGTCCATAAATCATCTTTTGTGTCCATATACCTCCAATCTAATATGTCTAGAGGGTAAAGAGTCGCATTCCTTGTCAATGTGCCAAGGAAGCTACTTAACTCTACAACAACATCTTTGGTTGGACCGACAGGTTGATTGTTGTTGTTCAGTAGGATCAACTTACGATAATTTCTCCCATGTACACTTTTCATTTGTGTTGTACCTCTCGTATTTTTTTGAGTGGAAGGGTCTGAAGCTATACATAATACAAGTAATTAGAAGTCATAAATGAGTTTAATAAGTTTCTAAGCTATATGTACCTTGTTCTTTGGATTGTTCGTTTATTGGAAGAGTGCTTGTAGAATCCATTTGAACCTGCCCCTCTACAGTTGGTTGCTCTTCTACAGTTGGTTGCTCCTCTACACATTGTTCATTTGTTTCAGATTGTGGTGTAACTCGTTGTTGTTTTGCAATTGGCTGTTCTTTCTCAATTAACTTTAGCAGGTTCTTTTTCTCTGACCGCACAGCCTGAAGAGTTTCTTGTGTTGTCAAATATGATCGTCTTTGTTGTACCAAGGATGATAATGTTCCCGGTTTAGCATATTTCCTTTTTTTGGTAACTTTGGTTCTTCTTGAAGGTCCTTCTTGACTCATGACTATCAAAATATGTGCAAGTATAAGATTGGAGAAGTTATAAATACTGAAGAAAAAGTAAATGACTAAATCTGAACACAATCTTTTTAAATTCTCAAAGCTCCTTGAATTTCTCTTTTAGGGCAGACTGACTGGAGCTTTGGCCTACTATTAGCTAGTAGACAATCTAAAAACACGTGAGGCAGACGCAAAAATACATACATACATTTAATGGGACATCATATGGTGTATCAAGGAGCACAGAAATATCATTAATGATGTAGATGTCTTTCACGCCAATAAAAAAAGTAGATTTCAAATATCAACACTTGAATAATTCACCATCTCATTATTGTTTTCAAAAGCTAAATATGATCTCTTAGAAGCTCCCAAATATGCCTAACTGAAAATAATAGGTGTCTAGTATTATCAGATGTACTTATATATATAGTTAGACTTTTAAAGATTCCATTAGATGCTTCATAGAAATTGTAAAGTTGTCGTCTACAATTATAGTTTTATTCGTCCATCATGTCACATCCTAACCTAGGTGAAGAAGACCATGCTCAGTATGTATAGATGAGCTATATACATATATACTAAACCATATGACCCAACTCTATAAGAAAAACATGTGAAAGATCTAATTAGCTAGTTCCAATACATAATTGCAGATACACAAACAACTACTAATATAAGCCTGAATCATATGTATGACATGACCTACTGATATCTAAATAGTGAGAGACATATATGACTTAAATGCCCACACTAGTCTATGAAGCCTTTACTAGAGCCTAATAACAAAATACTTAGTAAGATAGGTCCATAACCTATATATACAACACATACACATCAAAGAGTATCTAGACACTACTTGCCTCTAGATTGAAATAAGTTCATAACTTAAATGTTTAAGCAAATACCTAGCAAGGTGGTCAGCTGGCTAACCAGTATACTCAACCTACATTATTAAATCTAACACCTCTGGTAAATTGAGGCTTCTAAAAAATAAGCTTAAAAACTGAAATTTCCAGAATTGAAAAAATGTGCAGATCCAGCCTCCCAGAAAAATAAAAACAACATAGTTTACTCAATAACCTTCACCAAGCTTGAGATATAAACTTCAAAATACAAATAGATTAAACTGAATAGGTAAAATAGAATAAGCAACATCTATTTCATAGAAATTTACTTGTCTATTTCAAAAACCCTTCAATGGAATTTCCAATTTTAGAGAACAAGACTTTTTGAACAGCCTTTCACAGGAAGTCATAAAAATCATACCTTTTTGTGAAAGATGTTGGAGATGAACAACTTGTCCGAGATGAACCACTTGTCGAAACTATAGAAAAACCCCACAAATCAGTTGTTGAAGTTGTCGGAGATGACCCACTCGTCCTGGTGGTGATAGTCGTTCTTTTGATAGAGATAACCCACACTCCCAGTTTTGAAACTCAAGAGATTGTACACTTAAAATTGTAAAGGGTAATAAGATGTGGGTTAAGGATTTGATGCAACCCACTAGTTCTAGAAAAGTCCTCAATTTTAGAATTAAGAACTACTTTTATAATAAAATAAAATAAAAATTGCGGGATTATAAAATCAGTGGAGGGAAAATATATTTGGGCCAAAACCGTATCGATAGATCTTTTTTTAATAAGAACCGTTCCTATAGAGTTTTTTATTACAACGGTTTCTATGATCGTTGCAAAAAGTACCTTTATAGCTACGGTTATGCACTAATGCAACAGTTCATTTTAACAAGTGTTGTAGTAGGTGTAATGATCTTCGGCAACGGTTAAAACTGTTGCAACTTCCTATTTATAGCAATAGTTACTAAACCGTTCCAAAATCACTGTTGTTGTAGGTCATTTTTTTAGTAGTGGCTCTAGGTATCGTTTGACCTTGAAAATTGGTCATTCTAGACGTGAGGGCCAACTGGCTCCATAGATAAGATCTTAACATACGTCCATGTTAAATTTTGGCAAAATAAGGTCGGAATTCTGGATCACCAAAAAATTCATGGACTATAGCACACAAAAATTGGTAAATGTGGGTTTACCTACTCTAGGCTCGTTTGACCTTGAAAATGGACCATTTTGGACGTGAGGGTAAACTGGCCCCAAAGATAACGTCTTAACAGACGTCCAGGTAAAATTTTGGCAAAAATGAGGCCGAAAATCGGGATTACGAAAAAATTTGTGGACTATAGCACACTAAAATCGGTAAAATGGGGGGTTTATCTGCTCTAGCGCTCGTTTGACGTTTAAAATGGGTCATTCTGGTCGTGGGGCCAACTGGCTCCATAGTTAAGGTCTTTACGGATGTCCAGGTAAAATTTTGGTAAAAATGAGGTCGGAATTCTGGATAACCAAAAAAGATGGTGAACTATAGCACACGAAAATCGGCCAAATGGGGGTTTACCTGCTCTAGGAATAATTTGATCTTGAAAATGGGCCATTTGGCCGTGAGGGCCAACTCGCTTCATAAATAAGGTCTTAACTGACGTTCAGGCATAATTTTAGCAGAAATTAGGTCGGAATTCTGAATCACCAAAAAATCTGTGGACTATAGCACACGAAAATCGGTAAAATGGGGGGTTTACCTGTTCTAGGGCTCGTTTGACTTTGAAAATGGCCCATTCTGGTCGTGAGGGCCAACTGGCTCCATAGATAAGGTCTTAACGGACGTCCAGGTAAAATTATGGCAAAAATGAGGTCAGAATTCTGGATCACCGAAAACTATGGTGACCTATAGCACACGAAAATCGGCAAAATGGGCGGTTTACCTGCTTTAGGGCTCGTTTGACCTTAAAATGGGCAATTCTGGCCGTGAGGGACAACTGGCTCCATAGATACGGTCTTAACGGACGTCCAAATAAAATTATGGCAAAAATGAGGTTAGAATTCTGGATCACCGAAAACTATGGTAAGCTATAGCACACGTAAATCGGCAAAATGGGTGGTTTACCTGCTCTAGGGCTCGTTTGACCTTGAAAATGGGCAATATTAGCTGTGAGGTTCTACTGGCTCAATAGATAAAGTCTTAACGGACGTCCAAGTATAATTTTGAAAAAAATGAGGTCGAAATTCTGGATAACCAAAAAATTTTGGGACTATAGCAAACAAAAATTGGAAAAATAGAGGGTTCACCTTCTCTAGGGATCGTTTGACCTTGAAAATGGGTCATTCTGGCCGTGAGGGCCAACTGGATCCATATGTAAGGAATTAACGAACGTCCAAGTAAAATTTTGGCAAAAAAGAGGTCGAAATTCTTTATCACCAAAAAAGTTGGTGACCTATAACACACGAAAATTGGCAAAATGGGGGGTTTACCTGCTCTAGGGCTTGTTTGACCTTGAAAATGGGTGATTTTGGCCGTGAGGGTCAACTGGCTCCACAGTTAGGTCTTAACGAACGACCAAGTATAATTTTGGCAAAAATAACGTCGGAATTTTGAATCACCAAGAAATACGTGGACTATAGCTCACAAAAATCTGTAAAATGAGGGGTTTACCTGCTCTAGGGCTCGTTTGACCTTGAAAATTGGCCATTTTGGCCAACTGGCTCCATAGATAAGGTCATAACGAACGTCCAAGTAATTTTTTTGCAAAAATGAGGTCGGAATTCTGGATCATTAAAAAATCCGTGGACTATAGCACACGAAAATCGGTAAAATGGGGCGTTTACCTGCTCTACGTCTCGTTTGACATTGAAAATGGGCCATTTTGGCCGTGAGGGCCAACTGGCTCCATAGATAAGGTTTTAACGAACATCCAGGTTAAATTTTGGCAAAATGAGGTCAGAATTGTGGATCACCAAAAAATTTGTGGACTATACCACACAAAATTGGTAAAACAGGGGGGTTTACCTCATTTAGGTCTCGTTTGACCTTGGAAATGGGCCATTTTGGCTGTGAGGGCCAACTGGCTCCATAGATAAGGTCTTAACGGATGTCCAGGTTAAATATTGGTATAAATGTGGTCGGAATTCTGGATCACCAATAAAGATGGTGACCTATAGGAGATGAAAATTGGCAAAATGGGGGGTTTACCTCCTCTAGGGCTCGTTTGACCTTGAAAATGGGTCATTTTAGTTATGAGGGCCAACTAGCTCCATAGTTAAGGTCTCAACGGACATCCAGGTTAAATATTGGCAAAAACGAGTCGTAATTCTAGATCACCAAAAAAGATAGTGACCTATAAGACACGAAAATCGGCAAAATGGGGGTTCTACCTGCTCTAGGGCTCGTTTGACCTTGGAAAAGGGCCATTTTAATCGTGAGGGCCAACTGGCTCCACATATAAGGTCTTAATGGACTTCCAGGTATAATTTTGGCAAAAATGAGGTCGGAATTCAGGATCACCAAAAAATCTATGGACTATAGCACACAAAAATCGATATAATAGGGGGTTTACCTGCTCTAGGGCTCATTTGGCCTTAAAAATGGGCCATTTTGGACGTGAGGGAAAACTGGCCCTATAGATAAGGTCTTAACGGATGTCTAGGTAACGTTTTGGGAAAAATAAGGTCGGAATTTTGGATCACCAAAAAATATGTGGACTATAACACACGAAAATTGGTAAAATTGGGGGTTTACCTGCTCTAGGGCTTGTTTGATCTTGAAAATGGGTCATTTTGGCCGTGAGGGTCAACTAGCTCCATAGATAAGGTCTTAACTGACGTCCAGTTAAAATTTTGGTAAAAATGAGGTCAAAATTCTGGGTCACCAAAAAAGATGGTGAACTATAGCACACAAAAATCGGCCAAATGAGGGTTTACCTCCTCTAGGGCTTGTTTGACCTTGAAAAATGGGCAATTTTTGGTGTGAGGATCAACTGGCTCAATAGATACGGTCTTAAAGGACGTCCAGGTATAATTTTGGCAAAAATGAGGTCGGAATTCCCAATAACCAAAAACTTTGTGGACTATAGCACACGAAAATTGGTAAAATAGGGGGGGTTTACATTCTCTATGACTCGTTTTACCTTGAAAATGGGCTATTTTGGCCGTGAGGGCCAACTGGATCCATAGGTAAGGTCTTAACGGACGTCCAGGTAAAATTTTGTTAAAAATGAGGTCGGAATTCTTTATCACCAAAAAGGATGATGAGCTATAGCACACGAAAATTGGCAAAATGTTGCTCTACCTGCTCTAGGGCTCGTTTGACTTTGAAAATGGGCCATTTTGGCTGTGAGGGCCAACGAGTTCCATAGATAAGGTCTTAACGGACGTCCAAGTATAATTTTGGCAAAAATGACGTCAGAATTTTGGATCACTAAAAAATTCGTGGACTATAGCACATAAAAATCTGTAAAATAGGAGTTTACCTACTTTAGGGATCGTTTGACCTTCAAAATGAGTCACTTTGGCAGTGAGGACCAACTGGCTCTATATATAAGGTCTGAACGGACATCCAGGTATAATTTTGGCAAAAATGAGGTCGGAATTCTGGATCACCAAAAAATCTGTGGACTATAGCACACGAAGATCGATAAAATAAGGGGTTTACCTGCTCTAGGTATCATTTGACCTTGAAAATGGGCCATTCTGGACGTGAGGGCCAACTGGCTTCATAGATAAGATCTTAACGTACGTACAGGTTAAATTTTGGCAAAATGAGGTCAGAATTCTGGATCACCAAAAAAATCGTGGACTATAGCACACAAAAATTGGTAAAATGGGGGTTTACCTACTCTAGGCTCGTTTGACCTTGAAAATTTTCCATTTTGCACATGAGGGTAAACTGGCCCCCCATAGATAATGTCTTAACAGACGTCCAGGTAAAATTTTGGCAAAAATGAGCTCGAAAATCAGGATTACCAAAAAATCCATGGACTATAGCACACGAAAATTAGTAAAATGGGGTGTTTACCTGCTCTAGCGCTTGTTTGACCTTGAAAATGGGTCATTTTGGCCGGGAGGGACAACTGGCTCAATAGATAAGGCCTTAACAAACGTCTAGGTAAAATTTTGCCAAAAATGTGATCGGAATTTTGGATCACTAAAAAATATGTGGACTATAGCACACGAAAATCGATAAAATGGGGGGTTTACCTGCTCTAGGTCTCGTTTGACCTTGAAAATGGGACATTCTGGCCTTGGTGCCAACTGACTCCATAGTTAAGGTGTTTACGGATGTCTAGGTAAAATTTTGGTAAAAATAAGGTCGGAATTCTGGATCACCAAAAAAGATGGTGAACTATAGCACACGAAAATTGGCCAAATAGGGGTTTACCTGCTCTAGGGATAATTTGATCTTTAAAATGGGCCATTTGGGCCGTGAGGGCCAACTGGCTTCATAGATAAGGTCTTAACGGACGTCCAAGTATAATTTTAGCAGAAATTAGGTCGAAATTCTGGATCACCAAAAAATCTGTGGACTATAGCACACGAAAAACTGTAAAAATGGGGGTTTACTGCTCTATGTCTCGTTTGACTTTGAAAATTGGTCATTCTGGCCGTGAGGGCCAACTGGCTCCATAGATAAGTTCTTAACGGACGTCTAGGTAAAATTTTGGCATAAATGAGGTCAGAATTATGGATCACCAAAAAAGATGGTGAACTATAGCGCACTAATATCGGTAATATGGTGGGTTTACCTTCTCTAGGGTTCGTTTGTCCATTAAAATAGGCCATTCTGGCCGTGAGGGCCAACTGGCTCCATAGGTAAGTTCTTTACGGACGTTCAGGTAAAATATTGGCAAAAATGAGGTCGGTATTCTTTATAACCAAAAAAGATGGTGACTTGTAGCACACAAAAATCGGCAAAATGGGGGTTTACTTGCTCGAGGGCTTGTTTGACGTTGAAAATGGATCGTTTTGGCCGTGAGGGACAACTGTCCCCATAGGTAAGGTCTTAAGGAACGTCCAAGTAAGATTTTGTCAAAAATGAGGTCAGAATTCTGTATCACCAAAAAATCCGTAGACTATAGCACACGATTATTGGTAAAATGAGGAGTTTACCTGCTCTAGTGCTTGTTTGACCTTCAAAATGGGCAATTTTGGCCGTGAGGTCCAACTGACTCAATAGATAAGGTCCTAACAAACGTCCAGGTAAAACTTTGGCAAAAATAAGGTCAAAATTTTACATCACCAAAAATCTATGGACTATAGCAAACGAAAATCGGTAAAATGGGGCGTTTACCTGCTCTAGGGATCGTTTGACATTGAAAATGAGCCATTTTGGCCGTGAGGGCCAACTAGCTCCATAGACAACGTCTTAACGAACGTCCATGTAAAATTTCAGCAAAAATGAGCTCAGAATTCTGGATCACCAAAAAATCCTTAACTATAGCACACGAAAATCGGCAAAATGGGGGTTTACCTACTCTAGGGATCATTTAACCTTCAAAATAGGCCATTCTGGCCGTGAGGAACAACTACCTCCATAGATAGGTCTTAACAGACATCCAGGTAAAATTTTGACAAAAATATGTCGGAATTCCAGATCACCAAAAAAGATAGGGACCTTAACACACAAAAATAGGCAAAATAGGGGGATTACCTGCTCTAGGCTCGTTTGACCTTGAAAATGGGACATTTTGGTCATGAGAGCAAACTGGCCCCATAGATAAGGTCCTAACAAACGTCCAGGTAAAGTTTGGAAAAAATAAGGTCAGAATTTTGCATCACCAAAAAACCTATGGACTATAGCACACGAAAATCATTAAAATGGGGGTTTACCTGCTCTTGGGCTTGTTTGACCTTGAAAATGGGCCATTTTGGTCGGGTGGGCCAACTTGCTCCATGGTTAAGATCTTAACGGACGTCCAGATAAAATTTTGGTAAAACTGAGGTTGGAATTCTGGATCACCAAAGAATTTGTGGACTATAGCACACGAAAATCGGTAGAATGTGGGGTTTACCTGCTCTAGGGCTCGTTTGACCTTGAAAATGTGACATTCTGGCTGTGAGGGCCAACTAGCTCTATATATAAGGTCTTAACGGACGTCCAGGTTAAAGTTTTGCAAAAATGAGGTCGGAATTCCTGATCAACAAAAAATCTATGGACTATAGCACACGAAAATCAGTAAAATAGGGGGTTTACCTGCTCTAGGGCTCGTTTGACCTTGAAAATGGGCCATTTTGGTCGTGAGGGCCAACTAGCTCCATAGATAAGGTCTTAACGGATGTCCAGGTAAAATTTTGGCAAAAATGATGTCGGAATTCTGGATCACCAAAAAATCCGTGGACTATAGCACACGAAAATAGGCAAAATAGGGGTTTACCTGCTCTAGGGCTCATTTGACGTTGAAAATGGATCATTTTGGCCGTGAGGGCCAACTGTCCCTATAGGTATGGTCTTTGCGGACGTCCAGGTATTATTTTGGCAAAAATGAGATCAAAATTCCGGATCACCAAAAATCTGTGGACTATAGCACACGAAAATCGGTAAAATGGGGGGTTTACCTTCTCTAGCGCTTGTTTGACCTTGAAAATGGGTCATTTTAGCCCTAGAGGGACAATTGGCTCCATAGATAAGGTCTTAACGGTTGTCTAAGTAAATTTTTTGCAAAAATGTGATTGGAATTCTGGATCACCAAAAAATCCGTGGACTATAGCACACGAAAATCGGTAAAATGGGGGTGTACCTGCTCTAGGTCTCGTTTGACCTTGAAAATGGGTCATTCTGGCCTCGAGGGCCAACTAGCTCCATAATTAAGGTCTTAACGGAAGTCCAGGTTAAATTATTGTAAAAATGAGGTATTAATTCTGGATCTCCGAAAAGATATAGCACACGAAAATCGTCCAAATGGGGGTTTACCTACTCTAGGGATCATTTGACCTTGAAAATGGGCCATTTGGGCCGTAAGGGCCAATTGGCTCCATAGATAAAGTCTTAACGGACGTCTAAGTATAATTTTAGCAAAAATGAGGTCGGATTTCTGGATCACCAAAAAATCTGTGGACTATAACAAACGAAAATCGGTAAAATTGGGGGTTTACCTTCTCTAGGTGTCGTTTGACCTTGAAAATAGGTCATTCTGGCAGTGAGGGTCAACTGACTCCATAAGTAAGGTCTTAACGGACGTCTAGGTTAAATTTTGGCAAAAATGAGGTCGGAATTCTGGATCACCAAAAAAGATGGTGACCTATAGCAAACGAAAATCGGCAAAATGGGGGGTTTACCTGCCCTAGGGATCGTTTGACCTTGAAAATGAGCCATTTTGATCGTGAGGGCCAACTGGCTCTATAGATAAGGTATTAACAGACTTCCAGGTATAATTTTGGCAAAAATGAAGACGAAATTTTGGATCACCAAAATATATGTGGTCTATAGCACACAAAAATCGGTAAAATGGGGGGTTTATCTACTCCAAGGCTCATTTGGTCTTGAAAATGGGCCATTTTGGATGTGAGGGTAAATTGGCCACATAGATAACGTCTTAACGAACTTCTCGATAAAATATTGGTAAAAATAAGGTCGGAATTTCGGATCACCAATAAATATGTGGACAATAGCACCCGAAAATCGATAAAATGGGGGTTTTACCTGCTCTAAGGCTCGTTTGACCTTGAAAATAAGTCATTCTGGCTGTGAGGGCCAACTGGATCCATAGGCAAGGTCTTAACGGATGTCCAGGTATAATTTTGGCAAAAATTAGGTCGTAATTTCGGATCACCAAAAAAATGTGTGGACTATAGCATACGAAAATCGGTAAAATTGGGGCTTTACCTCCTCTAAGTCTCATTTGACTTTGAAAATGGGTCATTTTGGCCGTGAGGGCCAACTGGCTCCATAGATAAGGTCTTAACGAACGTCCAGGTATAATTTTAGAAAAAATTAGGTCAGAATTCTGGATCACCAATAAATTCGTAGACTATAACACAAGAAAATCGGTAAAATGGGGGGTTTACCTTCTCTAGGGATCGTTTGACCTTGAAAATAGGCCATTCTGGCCGTGAGGGCCAACTGGCTCCATAGATAAGCTCTTAACGAACGTCCTGGTATAATTTTACCAAAAATTAGGTCGTAATGCTGAATCACCAAAAAATCTGTGGACTATAGTACACGAAAATCGGTAAAATGGGGGGTTTACCTTCTCTAGGGCTCGTTTGACCATGAAAATAGCCCAACTGGCTCTATAGGTAAGGTCTAAACGGACGTTCAGGTAAAATTGTTGCAAAAATGAGGTCGGAATTCTTTATCACCAAAAAAAATGGTGACTTATAAGATAGGAAAATTGGCAAAATGGGGGTTTTACATGTTCTAGGGCTCGTTTGACCCTGAAATTGGGCCATTTTGGTCGTGAGGGCCAACTGGCTCCATATATAAAGTCTTAACGGACGTCCAGGTATAATTTTGGCAAAAATAAGGTCGGAATTCAAAATCACCAAAATATCTGTGGACCATAGCATACAAAATTTGATATAATGGGGGGTTTACCTGCTCTAGGGCTCATTTGGCCTTGAAAATGGGCCATTTGGGACGAGAGGGCAAACTGGCCCCACAGATAAGGTCTTAACGGACGTCCATGTAAAGTTTTAGCAGAAAGAAGGTCAGATTTTTGAATCACCAAAAACTCTGGGGACTATAACATACGAAAATCAGTAAAATGGGGGTTTAACCTGCTCTAGGGCTCGTTTGATCTTGAAAATGGGTCATTTTGGCCGTGAGGGCCAACTGGCTCCATAGATAATGTCTTAACGGACATCCAAGTAAATTTTTGGCAAAAATGAGGTCAGAATTTTGGGTCACCAAAAAATCTTAGGAATATAGCACAAGAAAATCGATAAAATGGGGGTGTTACCTGCTCTAGGGCTTGTTTGACCGTAAAATAGGCCATTTTGGCCGAGAGGGCCAACTGGCTCCACAGATAAGGTCTTAACCGACGTCCAGGTAAAATTTTAGCAAAAATGAGGTTGGAATTTTGGATCAACAAAAAATCTGTGGACTATAGCACACGAAAATCGGTAAAATAAGGGGTTTACCTGCTCTAGGGCTTGTTTGACCTTGAAAATGGGTAATTTTGGCCGTGAGGTCCAACTAGCTCCATATATAAGGTCTTAACAAACGTCCACGTAAAACTTTGGCAAAAATGATGTCGGAATTTTGGATCACCAAAAAATCTGTGGACTATAAGACACGAAAATCGGTAAAATAGTGTGGTTATCCTTCTCTAGGTTTCGTTTGACCTTGAAAATAGGTCATTCTGGCAGTGAGGGCCAACTGGCTCCATAAGTAAGGTCTTAACGGACGTCCAGGTTAAATTTTGGCAAAAATGAGGTCGGAATTCTGGATCACCAAAAAAGATGGTGACCTATAGCAAACGAAAATTGTCAAAATTGGGGGTTTACCTATCCTTGGGATCGTTTGACCTTTAAAATGAGCCATTTTAGTCGTGAGGGCCAAATGGCTCTGTAGATAAGGTATAAACAGACGTCCAGGTATAATTTTGTCAAAGATGAAGACGAAATTTCGGATCACCAAAAAATATGTGGTCTATAGCACACAAAAATCGGTAAAATAGGGGGTTTAACTCTAGGGCTCATTTGGCCTTGAAAATGGGCCATTTTGGATGTGAGGGCAAACTGGCCAATAGATAACGTCTTAACGGACTTCTCGATAAAATATTGGTAAAAGTGAGGTCGAAATTTTGGATCACCAATAAATCTGTGGACAATAGCACACGAAAATCGATAAAATGGGGGTTTTACCTGCTCTAGGGCTCATTTGACCTTGAAAATGGGCCGTGAGGGCCAACTGGATCCATAGGCAAGGTCTTAACGGATGTCCAGGTATAATTTTGGACAAAATGAGGTCGTAATTTCGGATCACCAAAAAAATGTGTAGACTTTAGCACACGAAAATCGGTAAAATTGAGGCTTTACCTCCTCGAAGTATCGTTTGACATTGAAAATGGGTCATTTTGGCCGTGAGGGCCAACTGGCTCCATAGATAAGGTCTTAACGAACGTCCAGGTATATGTTTAGTAAAACTTAGGTCAGAATTCTGGATCACCAATAAATTCGTGGATTATAACACAAGAAAATCGGTAAAATGGGGGGTTTACCTTCTCTAGGGCTCGTTTGACCTTGAAAATAGGCCATTCTGGCCGTGAGGGACAACTGGCTCTATTATTAAGGTCTTAACGGACGTTCAGGTAAAATTTTGGCAAAAATGAGGTCGGAATTCTTTATCACCAAAAAAAATGGTGACTTATAGCTCATGAAAATCGGTAAAATAGTGGGTTTACCTGCTCTAGGGCTCGTCTGAAGTTGAAAATGGACCATTTTGGCCGTGAGGGCCAACAAGCCCCATACATAAGGTCTTAACGGACGTCAAGGTAAAATTTTGGCAAAAATGAGGTCAGAATTCCAGATAACCAAAAAATCTGTGGACTATAGCACAAGAAAATTAGGAAAATGGGGTTTACCTCATATAAGGCCCGTTTGAACTTCAAAAAGGGCCATTCTGGCCGTGAGGACCAACTAGCTCCATAGATAAGATCTTAACGGACGTCCAGGTAAAAGATTCGCAAAAATGAGGTCAAAATTCCGGATCACAAAAAAAATGGTGAACTATAGCACAAGAAAATCAGCAAAATGGGGGGTTTACCTACTCTAGGGCACGTTTGAACTTGAAAATGGGCCATTGTGGTCGTGAGGGCCAACTGGCTCCATAGATAAGGTCTTAACGGATGTCCAGGTATAATTTTGGCAAAAATAAGGTCGGAATTAGATAGCACCCAAAAATCCGTGGACTATAACATACAAAAATCGATATAATGAGGGGTTCACCAGCTCTAGGGCTTATTTGGCCTTGAAAATGATTCATTTTGGGCGAGAGGGCAAACTGGCCCTATAGATAAGGTCTTAACGGACGTCCAGGTAAAGTTTTGGCAAAAATAAGGTCGGATTTTCGGATCACCAAAAAATTTGTGGACTATCACACGAAAATCAGTAAAATGGGGGGTTTACCTGCTCTAGGGCTTGTTTTACCTTGAAAATGGGCCATTTTGGCTGTGAGGGCCAACTTGCTCCATAGATAATGTCTTAACGGACGTCCATGTAAAATTTTGGCAAAAATGAGGTCAGAATTCTGGGTCACCAAAAAAGATGGTGAACTATAGAACACGAAAATCGGCCAAATGGGGGTTTACCTACTCTAGGGGTCATTTGACCTTAAAAATGGGTCATTTTGGCCGTGAGAGCCAATTGGCTCCATAGATAAGCTCTTAACGAACGTCTAGGTATAATTTTACCAAAAATTAGGTCGTAATGCTGAATCACCAACAAATCTGTGGACTATAGTACACGAAAATCGGTAAAATTGGGGGTTTACCTTCTCTAGGGCTCGTTTGACCATGAAAATAGGCCAACTGGCTCCATAGATAAGGTCTTAACGGACGCTCAGGTAAATTTTTGGCAAAAATGATGTCGGAATTCTTTATCACTAAAAAAGATGGTGACTTATAGGGCAGGAAAATCGGCAAAATGGGGGTTTTACATGTTCTAGGGCTCGTTTGACCCTGAAAATGGGCCATTTTGGTTGTGAGGGCCAACTAGCTCCATATATAAGGTCTTAACGGATGTCCAGGTATCATTTTGGCAAAAATGAGGTCGGAATTGAGGATCACCAAAATATCCGTGGACTATAGCATACAAAATTCGATATAATGGGGAGTTTACCTGCTCTAGGGCTCATTTGGCCTTGAAAATGGGCCATTTGGGATGAGAGGGCAAACTGGACCCACAGATAAGGTCTTAACGGACGTCTAGGTAAAGTTTTAGCAAAAATAAGGTCAGATTTTCGGATCACCAAAAAATCTGGGGACTATAACACACAAAAATCGGTAAAATGGAGGGTTTACCTGCTCTAGGGCTCGTTTTACCTTGAAAATGGGCCATTTTGGCCGTGAGGGCCAACTGGCTCCATAGATAATGTCTTAACGGACATCCAGGTAAAATTTTGGAATAAAATGAGGTCAGAATTCTGGGTCACCAAAAAAGACGTGAACTATAGCACACGAAAATCAGCAAAATGGGGGTTTACCTACTCTAGGGATCATTTGACCTTAAAAATGGGCCATTTTGGACGTGACGGCCAACTAGCTCCATAGATAAGGTAATAACGGACGACCAGGTATAATTTTAGCAAAAATGAAGTCGAAATTCTGGAACAACAAAAAATCCGTGGACGATAGCACACAAAAATCGGTAAAATGAGGGTTTACCTACTCTAGGGCTAGTGTGACCTTGAAAATGGAGAATTCTGGCCGTGAGGGCCAACTGGCTCCAAATATAAGGTCTTAACAAACGTCCAAGTAAAACTTTGGCAAAAATGAGATCGGAATTCTGGATCACCAAAAAATACGTGGACTATAGCAAACGAAAATAGGTAAAATGGGGCGTTTACATGCTCTAGGGCTCGTTTGACCTTGAAAATGGGCCATTCTGGCCATGAGGGACAACTGGCTCCATAAATAAGGTCTTAACGGACGTCCAGGCAAAATCTTGGCAAAAAAGAGGTCAGAATTCTGGATCATCAAAAAATATGTGGACTATAGCACACGAAAATCAATAAAACGAGGGATTTACCTGCTCTAGGGCTTGTTTGACCTTGAAAATGGGCCATTTTGGCTGGAGGAAAAACTGGCCCCATAGATAACATCTTAAAGGACATCCAGGTAAAACTTTGGCAAAAAGAAGATCAGAATTCTACATCACCAAAAAATACGTGGACTATAGCACACGAAAATCAGTAAAATGGGGAGTTTACCTGCTCTAGGGATCGTCGGACCTTGAAAATGGGCCATTTTGGCTGTTAGGGCCAACTGTCTCCATAGGTAATGCCTTTACGGACATCTAGGTAAAATTTCGGCAAAAATGAGGTCGAAATTCTGGATCACCAAAAATGATAGTGAACTATAGCATACGAAAATTGGCCAAATGGGGTTTACCTGCTCTAGGGCTCATTTGACCTTAAAAATGGGTCATTTTGGCCGTGAGGGCCAACTGGCTCCATAGATAAGGTCTTAACGAACGTTCAGGTATAATTTTAGTAAAAAATTAGGTCGAAATTCTGGATCACCAAACAAATTGTGGACTATAGCACACGAAAATCGATAAAATAGGGGGTTTACCTGCTCTAGGGCTTGTTTGACATTGAAAATGGGCCATTCTGGCTGTGAGGGTCAACTGGCTCCATAGTTAAGGTCTTAACGAACATCCAGGTTAAATTTTGGCAAACATGAGGTCGGAATTCTGGATCACCAACAAAGATGGTGAACTATAGCACATGAAAATCTGCCAAATGGGGGTTTACCTGCTCTAGGGCTCATTCAACCTAGAAAATGGGCCATTTTAGCCGTGAGGGCCAACTTGTTCGATAGATAAGGTCTTAACGGCGTCTAGGTACAATTTTAGCAAAAATTAGGTCAGAATTCAAGATCACCAAAAAATCTTTGTACTATAGAATACGAAAATCTAAAATGGTGGTTTATCGGCTCTATGTCTCGTTTGACCTTGAAAATGGGTCATTCTGGCTGTGAGGGCCAACTGGCTCCATAGGTAAGGTCTTAACGGACATCCAGGTATAATTTTGGCAAAAATGACGACGGATTTTGGATCATAAAAAAATGTGTGGACTATAGCACACCAAAATTGGTAAAAAGAGGGGTTTACCTCCTCTAGGTCTCGCTTGACCTTTAAAATGGGTGATTTTGGCCTTGAGGGCCAATTGGCTCCATAGATAATATCTTAACGGACGTCCAGGTAAAATTTTGGCAAAAATGAGGTCGGAATTCTGGATCACCAAAAAATCTATGGACTATCGCACACGAAAATCGGCCAAATGAGGGTTTACCTACTCTTGGGCTCATTTGACCTTGAAAATGGGACATTTTGGACATGAGGGCCAACTGGCTCCATAGATAAGGTCTTAACGAACGTCCAGGTATATATTTAGTAAAAATTAGGTCGGAATTCTGGATCACCAATAAATTCGTGGATTATAACACAAGAAAATCGGTAAAATGGGGGGTTTACCTTCTCTAGGGCTCGTTTGACCTTGAAAATATGCCATTCTGGCCGTGAGGGACAACTGGCTCCACAGGTAAGGTCTTAACGGACGTTCAGGTAAAATTTTGGCAAAAATGAGGTCGGAATTCTTTATCACAAAAAAAGATGGTTACTTATAGGACACGAAAATCGGCAAAATGAGGGTTTACCTGCTCTAGGGCTCGTTTGAAGTTGAAAATGGATCATTTTGGCCGTGAGGGCCAACTGTCCCCATAGGTAAGGTCTTAACGGACGTCTAGGTAAAATTTTGGCAAAAATGAGGTCGGATTTCTGGATCACCAAAAAATTCGTGTACTATAACAAACGAAAATCGGTAAAATATGGGGTTTACCAGCTCTAGAGCTCATTTGACCTTGAAAATGGGCCATTTTGGCCGTGAAGGCCTACTGCCTCCATTGATAAGGTCTTAACAAATGTCCAGTTAAAATTTTGGCAAAAATGAGGTCGGAAATATGGATCACCAGAAAATCTGTGGACTATAGTAAAACGAAAATCGGTAAAATAGGGGGTTTACCTGCTCTAGGGATCATTTGACCTTGAAAATGGGCCATTCTGGTCGTGAGGGACAACTGGCTCCATAGATAAGGTCTTAACGAACGTCCAGGTAAAATTTTGGCAAAAATAAGGTCAGAATTCTGGATAACCAAAAACACGGGGACTATAGCACACAAAAAACAGTAAAATAGGGGGTTTACCTACTCCAGGGCTCGTTTGACCTTGAAAATGGGCAATTTTGGCCGTGAGAGCCAACTAGCTCAACAAATAAAGTCTTAACGGACGTCCAAGTAAAATTTTAACAAAAATGAGGTCGGAATTCCGAATAACCAAAAAAATAGTGCACTATAGCAAACAAAAATTGGTAAAATGGGGGGTTTACCTGCTCTAGGGATCATTTGACCTTGAAAATGGGTCATTCTGGCCGTGAGGGACAACTAGCCTATAGATAAGGTCTTAACGGACGTCCAGGTAAAATTTTGGCAAAAATAAGGTCAGAAATCAGGATCACCAAAAAAATCGTGAACTATAGCACACAAAAATCGGCAAAATGGAGGTTTACCTACTCTAAAGCTCAATTGACCTTCAAAATGGGCCATTTTGGACGTGAAGGCAAACTAGCCCAATAGTAACGTCTTAACGAACGTCCAGGTAAAATTTAGAAAAAATGAGGTCGGAATTCCAGATCACCAAAAAAGATGTCAACTACAGCACACAAAAATCGGTAAAATAGGGGTTTACCAGCTCTAGGGATCATTTGACCTTGAAAATGGGCCATTCTGGCCGTGAGGGCCAACTGGCTCCATAGATAACGTCTTAAAGAACGTCCAGGTATAATTTTGGAAAAAATAAGGTCAGAATTTTGGATCACCAAAAAATGTGTGGACTATAGCACACGAAAATCGATAAAATTATGGGTTTACCTCCTCTAGGTCTAGGTTGACCTTGAAAATGGGCCAATTTGGCCGTGAGGGCCAACTGCCTCCATAGATAATGTCTTAACGGGCGTCCAGGTAAAATTTTGGCAAAAATGAGGTCGTAATTCTGGATCACTAAAAAATCAGTGTACTATCGCACACGAAAATCGGTAAAATGGGGGGTTTACCTGCTCTAGGGATCGTTTGACCTTGAAAATGGGTCATTCTGGTCGTGAGGGCCAACTGGCTCCATAGTTAAGGTCTTAACGGATGTCTAGGTAAAATTTTGGCAAAAGTAAGGTCAGAATTCTGGATCACCAAAAAAGATGTTGAATTATAGCACACGAAAATAGGACAAATGGGGGTTTACCTACTCTAGGGTTCATTTGACCCTGAAAATGGGCAATTTTGGCCGTGAGGGCCAACTGGCTCCATAGATAAGGTCTTAACGTACGTTCACGTAAAATTTTGGCTAAAATGAGGTCGAAATTCTTTATCACCAAAAAAGATGGTGACTTATAGCACACGAAAATCTGCAAAATAGGGGGCTTTACCTGCTCTAGGGATCATTTGACGTTGAAAATGGATCGTTTTGGCCGTGAGGGCCAACTGTCCCCATAGGTAATGTCTTAACGGATGTCCAGGTAAACGTTTGGCAAAAATGAGGTCAGAATTCTGGATCACCAAAAAATTCGTGTACTATAGCACACGAAAATCACTAAAATAAGGGGTTTACCATCTCTAAGGCTCGTTTGACCTTAAAAATAGGCCATTTTGGCCGTGAGGGCCAACTGCCTCCATAGATAAGGTCTTAAAAAATGTCCAGGTATAATTAATGCAAAAATAAGGTCGTAATTCTGGATCACCAAAAAATCTGTGGACTATATTTAACAAAAATAGGTAAAATGGGGGGTTTACCTACTCAAGGGCTCGTTTGACCTTGAAAATGGGCCATTCTGGCCGTGAAGTACAACTGGCTCCATAGGTAAGGTATTAACGGACGTCGAGGTTAAATTTTGGCAAAAATGAGGTCAGAATTCTGGATCACCGAAAACTATGGTGACCTATTGCACACGAAAATTGGCAAAATGAGTGGTTTAACTGCTCTAGGGCTCGTTTGAACTTAAAAATGGGCAATTTTGGCTGTGAAGGTCAACTGGCTCAATATATAAGGTCTTAACGGACGTCCAGGTATAATTTTTGCAAAAATGAGGTTGGAATTCCGAATAACCAAAAAATCTGTGGATTATAGCACACGAAAATTGGTAAAATGGGTGGGGGGTTTACCTTATCTAGGGATCGTTTGACCTTGAAAATGGGCAATTCTGGCAGTGAGGGCCAACTGGATCCATAGGTAAAGTCATAACAGACGTATGGTCAAATTTTGGCAAAAATGAGGTCAGAATTTGCGATCACCAAAAAATATGTGGACTATAGCACACAAAAATTGGTAAAATGGGGGTTTAGCTGCTCATGGGATCGTTTGACATTGAAAATGGGTCATTTTGGCCGTGAGGGAAAAGTGGTACCATAGATAAGCTCTTAACGGACGTCCACGTAAAATTTTGGTAAAAATGATGTCGGAATTCTGGATCACCAAAAAATCCATGGACTATAGCACATGAAAATCGGTAAAATGAGGGGTTTACTGCTCTAGGGCTTGTTTGACCTTGAAAATGGGCAATTTTGGTCGTGAGGTCCAACTTGCTCTATATATAAGGTCTTAACAAACGTACAGATAAAACCTTTGCAAAAATGGGGTCGAATTCTGTATCACCAAAAAATCCGTGGACTATAGCACATGAAAATCGGTAAAATGGGGGGTTTACCTGCTATAGGGCTTATTTGGCCTTGAAAATGGGCCATTTTGGATGTGAGGGCAAACTGGCCACATAGATAACGTCTTAACGGACGTCCAGGTAAAATTTTGGCAAAAATGACCTCAGAATTCTGGATCACCAAAAACTATGGTGACCTATAGCATACGAAAATTGGCAAAATAGGTGGTTTACCTGCTCTAAGGCTCGTTTGAACTTGAAAATGGGCAATTCTGGCTGTGAGGGTCAACTTGCTCAATAGATAAGGTCTTAACGGACGTCCAGGTATAATTTTGGCAAAAATGAGGTTGGAATTCCGAATAACCAAAAAAATGTGGACTATAGCACACGAAAATTTGTAAAATGGGGGGGGGGGGGTTTACCTTCTCTAGGGCTTGTTTGACCTTGAA
>JAJONQ010040072.1:0-14396 GCA_036250385.1 Solanum microdontum
GTTTATCCCATCCCGTTCCGTTCCGGTCCATTCCGGTCCGTCCCGGTTCTATCCCGGTATATAGTGGGACGGGACGGAACTGAGCCTCCATCCCGGTAGTTCCGGTCCGGTTCATCCCGGTACCGGTCAACAACCCGGTCAAACCGTCCCGTTCCGGTCCGGTACCGGTTCGTTCCGGTCCGGTGCCCAGCCGTAAGGCCATAAAGAGGTAATGTTATGAGCATGCCCAGCTGAGGTGTCCTAGTCAACTAATGCAGTCCGCACCCATGTCATTATATTATTCCTTCAGAAGCTGAAAATGTGAGGCACAACAAGTAAATTAGGAGCAAGGGGATGGAGACCAGCAATTTTTTGGCTGTCAAAGTGTTCCCTAACAAAGAAACTCCATATCCGAACTTGAACTTGAGACCTCTGATTTAAGAATGAAGAAATAGTTTTCATTCCACCACGATTCTTGTTAGTCAGCATTAGCTATATATACAATTTCTGCAGCTTTGGCCTTGTGAGTCGTGTATAATTTCTGAATTCTTCTTCCCTAATTCTTCTCTGGTTCTCTTTTCCTCTCTAACAGTGAGTGTGTCTGTGTGTGTATATACTAGATGGCACGGACCCAACATATCAAGGGAAAGAAACTCTTGACATATCAACTAATAATGAGTACATGGGATCAACTTCCTAAAGCAATATATAATACAATAACTGAGACCAGATACTACTTAGTTGCAGGCATATCCTCCATTCATTTAATATTATCTCCAACCTGTACACAGAAAAGAATGTCAAAACATTTTGAACTGAAAAGATGCAACATCAGTCCAAAGTAGGATTGAGAGGAGCAATAAGGGCATAATTGAATATTAATAGCCATTGGAAGAAGTAAAATCTAGAAAGTTAAGTTGTAGAAAAGTGTGTCGCATAAATTCCAAAAGATTAAAGCATGAGACATCCCTATATGAATATGTGGAAGAAAGTACATTCGAGTGCTAGCGATGTAAATTGTGACATCGAAATATTGTAGTGCTATTGTGGATCAGTCGAAATAAAATATACTATCTCTATTAGCAAGCAACATTAATTTCTATAAAGTATTTTATATTTTAATTCAAACACCTACAATTCTTAATATCAATTTAGTCTACCATATATATATGCTCAATGATAATGATCTAACTTCTAAATACCTAAGAAGCTATGAATAAGTACACTCATAGCTAGTTGATACTTTAGCAAAGTCAAGAGGACGGATATTTTTAACAACAATGTATAATGGGTACTAAAGACAGGCATATAAAAAAATGAAATTGTTGATAACCACAAATATTCTTCATGCCATCGTTTATCCAATTTTGGTCCACTGATTAAAACATGTTGCCTTTGGGTATGAGCTTTTAATGTCTTTCCTCATCTTATCTCTGAGTTGATGTGAGCTTATATCCATTTAAGTTTGCTGCAGATATATGTTTTAAAAGTAAATTTATTTCCCTATTCGAATTCAATTTCATGCTCCAACAAAACTTGTCAAAATGGACATTGCATCATCCCAATATAATCATGGTGGTGCAATTTCAGGATATGCTCCACAGACAACTTTTGGCGCGCGCTGTGCCACTATTGTATGTTTCACATAGAAATGTTTTGGTTGAATACATTATTAGGATATACATTCATTTAATTTCCCTATGGTGCATATTGTATGAGTTTCCATTAACCCACTATCTTGGTGGTGCAATTCCAATATTTGCATTAATTGTCACAATAAAGTTGAGAATAAAAGAAAAGAAGTTTTTTAAAAGTAAATTACCTCAACTATAGAGCTTAGATATCGGTACTTTAATCGTAGATGATCAGCCAATTTATTGTTCTTTCTATTATTTTCTACACGTTACTTGTCATCTACTTAATCCCCTTAATATTTCATAGTGTTGTAATTTGACAACAAATATAACAAGTTTTTAATCTTTATATTCAACTATCTAAAAATTGAGAACTCAAATATTATGACCACCAAAACAACAATCTCAAAGATTAAAGAAACCAAGTGAAGCAATCTAAATATTTAAGAGTGGCAGCCCAGGGACAAATGCCTAACATGGGTCGATCCCAATTGGTATAAACGAGTGTCATCTCAGGGGCAAAAGCCTAGCATGGACCGATCCCAATTTGTGTAATTATGAGGACAACATCTCAGGGGTTAAAATTCCTAGCAGGGGTCATCCTCTTATACCCCTGTTCAGCTGGTCATTTGTATCACATATCTTACAAAGATTATAACGCACAGAAAAGTAAAGAAAAGAACATAACATACATGATCCCACAAGAGTAAACAAAGGTGGTCTTCTATTCTGATCTATGCACTTACATATTGGTGTTTGATTTCATTTGAGCCCTTGTTTTACATATGCTATTGCCTTACATATTCAGTACATTTATTGTACTGACGTCCCTTACGGGGATGTTGCATTTCATGCTGCAGACGCAGGTACTCTAGCTAGTAGACCTCTTTAGTAGGAGCACAGGTACTCCGTTGCTATTGGTGAAGCTCTAGGTTGATTCAGGGCTTACCAAGTCTTTGACACCTATTTTGTTACTGTATCATAATTAAGGGTGAGGCGCGGCCTTGTCCAGTCCTAAGTTAAGGTTTTCTATCTTTTAGAGGTTTTGCAGACTAATTATATAGTTCATTTGTGTCTTGTCGCTTTATAGTGGTGGCCTCAACGGCCAAGCCTTGTATATAAGTTTTGGGTTTACCTATGTTGGTTCTTATCACTGCATCCTATATGAACTTGTCACAACTCTAAATTGTCATAGTTATATATGCATAGTAAGAAAAAGTTATATGTGTGTTCTCTCGGACGTTTAGGGCATCGGGTGCCTATCTCCCAAGGAGTTTGCAATGTATTCTACAACTCTCAAGTTCATTTGTCACCTGTAGTTTGAAGTCAGGATGACAAATCAAGATTCAATAAGTAAATCATTGAAAATTGACGTGTGCACATGCAGATGTGCAACATATTTTGCTCAGTTCATCACCCCAATGGATGTCTTTGATTTCCTTAATTTAGCTATGTGAGGAAGCTCTATGGTACCCAGACCTAACAAACAATTCTCTTAATCTGTTTAAAAAGGAAAGATTAAAAGTGAACAAGCCTTAAATAAACTAGGGGTCTCGGAAATACAATTTCCACAATATCATGTTCCCTCAAAGAGAATAGTATGCAAGTACGGAGTCCTTGAAGAGATCCTCCATATAAGAAAGAGCCACTGCATTTGCTGTGATACATTGGCAATTTCAGCACTATAAGATTTTGCTTTTTCATTGATTGTTTCGACTGTAGCTTTCTCCCTTGCAAACCATATGGCCTTTTCCTCCATTTCCAAAAGGGCATCAGTGAGGTGCTGCAAAGAAAAGAAGGCGATGACGTTATGGAAACAGTTGAATGGAGCCTCAGAATACATGTTCCGAAAGCAACTTCAGTTATTTTACCATAGATAAATCTTCATTTTCTTCTACCAAAAAGTTGACAGAAGTTTCCAATCTCGCTCTAACACCATGAATCAGATTTTTCCAAACATAAACTCTGCAATGCCATAGAAACAAATAATGGTCAGAAAATAGAAATAAGTTGATGTTTTATTTTTCAGAAGAAACAATAGTAGAAAACGTTAACTTATGATAGTCAAAAGACCACACTCAACAAACGAATATGATAGTCAAAAGATATGAAAAAGAGGGAAATTTAGAGGAACAATTAACAAACCATAAACTTACAAGGCATGACACCTCTTCCTTCAGCGTACTTAGTTCTGTATTTGACATATTCAACTCATCAGATAAAGCTTGCAATTCGCATGCCAAATTTTCTGCATCTAGAATTGGCTTCTTCGTTTTCTGCATGAGAAACTGTTTAATTCCTCTTCCAAAGAAGGAATAGTTGTCTCCATCTCAAATGTCAGCACTTACAACTTCTTGTACTCCTCCTTCACACCAGAAAGGAAAAAGTAGCTTAAGACAATGCAATAAAGATAACCAACTTCCCCTAATTACTTATTTACTTTTTATATCATAAGGATATGAGATAGTATTTATAAGATTGATGGAGAAAGTACATATAATGACAAAATGTCATATGAGCATTAAATGCCCAACATGCTGTTTAAAATAGTGCTAACAAATAAATGTTATCGTGATTCCTAGACCTAACTTGGCTGAGCAATATCTTAAGAATGAAATGAACATTCTATGGGAGTTTTCTAAATCAGTGTATTCTAAGACTAGACTTCATGATGCATGCCAATAAGGTTTTTCTTTTCTTTAAGGGTGCCATAAATATACCCTGTTTATACAAAGTTTAGTGATGCTTAATTTGGTAATAAAATTTTAACACTTAAAAATGCTTGATAGTATCCTGGGATTGTCATATTACGATGATTGGGAGAAGAACATGGTAAAGTACTTTTACCATATGATGATATGCTCCTTTTATTTGAAATTGCCATTACATCGCATGCAAGTTAAAAAACAATGCTTTTGGGACAATAAGAGGATTTAGATAGAGATTAACAGAACACAAAAGCCTAAACATGAAAATGAAGTGAAAGCACAAATTTCACACTCCAAGCCCGGACTTGGACAGCCTTTTTTTAATTTTTGGGCTTGTCCTATTTTACTTGTCAAGAGTTCTATTAATGGCGAGGAAATATTCTAAAATCAATGGTTAATTGAACAAAATTACAGTACAAAGACACCAACTTATGGTCCGCCTTCTTGTTTTGCCATCACGGAGTTACCGATTTCCCCGCATGGATTGAGCAAGGGAAACAAAAGTTGTATATATAAGGTCTAGGGACACTGCACCATTGCCTTAAGGCTTGGGACTAAATACTCAGATTCTTCACAAGGTATTAGAATCAACCTTCCGTAAGCCTATTCTCACCCATAAAGTTCATGTGTGGACCACCAAAATTGGGTTATGTATGCAGGAGTGTGTTAAGTTATTAAATGTCCCACATAGGTTGTGTAAGGACTTCCAAAGAATTTTACAGGTGGCTTGAACCACTCCAGTCATGGCCTAAGTTTTTGCGGTGGATGTTCAACTTCCTTCAGAGCCATAAAGTTAGGCTCAACCTACATGTGTGACGCTAATTTCAAAACTTGGCCAACAGACAATGTGGAAAGTGTTTTTTGTTGTTCTAGTATACATTTAAGTAGCATAGAAACACAGTTCTTGAACTTATTTACACAAGTTTGAGCACACCATGCCTACCTGCACAACATGTTCGACACAAACAGGAATTCTTGGCTCTTTTGGAGTCAAGCACATTAGAGCTCTTTCACCCTAACAGTGTGATACCGTCAGAAAAGATAGAAATGCCTTAGGCAACACAAGAAAATCAACCTTCAAAACAATTTGCATGAAACCTCAAGTTTTGTCTTCTCCTGGATGGCATTCCTAAGTTTGGATTCTGTGTCTCTCAACTTTGCTTTTGTTTTCTACAAATCTTTTCTAATGTTTTCCTTCTCTCTGACTAAGGAACTAGATGATAAGCTTGACAGTTCCTTTTAAAGACTTTGAATTTGAGAAAGGTGTTCAGATTTTTCAGAGATTTCCTGGAACTATACATGATTCTGTCAGCAAGAGCAGAGAAACGAAAAAGGATCAAATATAGGAGAAAGTGAAGCAACTTACTGTTAATTCACTTCCAGAATCTTGAATAGCTCTTTTCAGTTCTTCTATTATGCAGATCAGAAGACTGATTGTCCAGTAGAATCTAGATTTTAATTAGCATGTGTTAGAAGGTAATTTTAGCATGCAGAAACTTAGATAACAGAAGTGTGAGATATACTTGTTTGTCAAAGTTCTAATTATAAGGACGATCGAAAAGAAAAAGCAGTCGATTCACACCTTTTCATCCTGAACCACATTGATCTTTTGCCTCAAGAAAGATTGCAGTTTCTCATGGTTTCTAATTATGGATCTTATTTGGTTGGAATTGTCAAGTGCTGAAGACTTTAAATCCTGAAAGAGGGAAAATAGATCAGGTTGTAAAAACACATAGAAAATAAACTAAAGTACTAGAATTAATATAAAGAAGCATAAAAGTTAAAAATGTGTGTTGTTAAAGAACATACTGCATGCGTGTTGTTAAAGAACATACTGCATGCATGCCATAAATATATGAAAAGAATGACCAAATCTAAAATGTATAATGCAATGGTCTACGGGAGATACTCACAGGAACTAGTTTGGATATGGCAGCGAAATACATGACAAGCTCCTCTATCACTGGAATGAGTGAATCAATTAAGGTTTGTGAATTTTCAAGTTCTGACATCAAATCTTGACCCTCCCTCATCAGCTCGGTTTCAGAGTTGAGAGTTCATGTTATCCTCCTGAAAGAAGTGTATTCATTAATGCCCCAGAAGGCATATGAAAATGGAAGTATTACATGCGCAAAGGAGAACCCTAAGAATGTTGGTCACAATATATCATCAATCACTATTAGGGTGGAAATGAACTTGTGACAAGCACTACTGCAGATTGCATTGAAGCAAGCTGTTCACGAGCCCCTTGTGCCTCAAGTTTTGCTCTCAAAAGCTCTTGGTAAAGCTAAAGCATTAAAACAGAAATCATTGCAACTGTCACAGACATACTCAACAAGCAAAAAAAAATTCCAAAACCTGATTCTCACTCTGAGATGTGGCACGTGCAAAGGAAACAGATATGGTAAAATGTGAGGTAAGAAAGAGGGGAGTGAGAGACATAATAGTGCCAAAATTGCAGAAGGAAAGCAAAATACCATTTAAAGCTTCATTTAATAAATAAAACTAATAACTATTGAATAGATAAAAATCCCCATCAGATACGTAGTTCTAATTTTAGTCACTACAAAAGTTTTTGAGAATGTATCTTGGGACTAACTTTAAGGATATGATCTTTGAAGACCGAGGCTTTTAGCCTAGTGGTACCACTTTGGATCTCCTACACATTAGGTGCGGAATCGAATCTCTCTATCCTCTTCCCATTCCCCTTCCCTTGTCCCTCTATGTAACAAACAAAATTAAAAGAATGAAAAAGTGTGACTAAGGCAAAAAGGGAAGCATACGAATTAATTAATCAAAACAAATGTGGATCTTCAAATTCAGATTCAGCATTAGCATGTTTTGGCATTTGAGCTCTCTAGGTGGCTTCTCGTCTTCATTACTAGTTAGATTTTGGAAGCAGTACTTAGTAACGACATGCCAACGTCATTTATAAACTGGAAAATTATAATCAAGAAACACTATTACGATATATAGAAGACTACCACATGTTTCATATTTCCGGGCTCATCCATCATGCAAGTGGGAGAAACAGAACTTTAGTAGTATTCTATCAGGTGGAAATAGCAGATTTTCTCGTAACAGCTCTCACTAGCTGTTTGGATGTGAGAATACAATGATTGGGATAGATATATACAGCCACAACATTTATGCTACCAGTAGAGAAATTCTGAAGTGATCAAGCATATATCACCACTTTGTTTGCTCTGTCGATATAAGGAGACAAATCATATTAATTGCAACTTCCAAAGCATAAAATGTGAAAGCCTGATTACCTCATCAAGCTTCTCTCTTGCAGATCTAGTTTGCTCAGTTGCTAATTGATATCTCAACAACAGAGTCCAAATTCTGTTGGCTTGAGTTTCTCTCCACTTCTAACACAGTGATCTGAACAAAAGCTCCACACTTTCGAGAAACGCTTAAAAAGAAGAAAAGTGACAAGGCAATTGTAGAATGAGTTGGCATTTAGTCATAATCTAATCCACCAATGAGCTGGCAGATTTGATTATAATCTGCTCCACAAATAAGCTAGCAGATTTGATTATAAGCTGCTCCTGTAAATATGGGATTAGAATATATTATTCAAGGAAATAGTTTAGAGGAAATCCTTGATTCAAGGATTTTCTAAGAATTAGGGTTTGATTAGTTTATTTGGTCTTACTTGTCCTCTTATAAATGGACTGATCAATTGTGGCACATGTTCATCCAAAAGAGGAAGATTGTTGCTCCCCAGTATACACGCAAGTGTACGTGGTCGCGCAAGTAATATAAATTCTTTAAGAAACGAGTTATCGTTCCCAAGGGACTTATGATCAATTGATATTCACTTAATTCTACAACTAAAAGTAAAAAGTAATATTTTCAAGAGTTGATGATTTATTGTTTATCTACTAATAATTATGCACTAATTGAAAATAACTAATTGTGAACGACTTTGATATAATGTTTCAAGCAAGTTTAAAGCAATTCCAGGGCTGCAACATATACTAAATATCATGTATCATATTATTAGCATAAAACTAATTTCAGTTGTCAAGTTACTGGTTTATAGGGTTAATTATATGAGTCGGGCTATACACCTCTCATCGCCTACCCCAATTAGCTGCCTAACTACATCATTGAGCGGGGATAAATAGACTAATTGGCGAGCATTTATATTTCATCTTATTTCGTAACCAAGCGAGTTGTTCGTCCGGGCATCACTCTTGAACACAAATCACCTCGACTTAACGAGTCGATCAAGCTCTCTATATCCTCTGGTCTATCTAACCACTCCTCTCCCGATTTTAAGGTTAAACAATAGATTTATCTCTAGATGGCCGGTCAAGAAATACTAAAACAAGAATATAGAAGTAACTTATAATGACAACCAAGAATTAATTCATAAAACCTTTAATAATCAACAATCCATTCGTAGCTACAGCCCCAGAACTAGGGCGTTTAGCCACTCATGATATTAGAAAACCACAAAATACAATTGTTCATGCGAATTCCAGAAAATAGAAGAGTTAGAAGATCAAAACCTATTACAAACGTAGATACTTGCTCTTGCACACAAAATAAAAGCCGAACGCCTATAATAGAACCCAAGGGGTCTATTTATAAGTTTAGGAAAATTGGAGACAAAATGTACTTCAACTAGGAATCCTTTTTTAACACTTTTAAGCTGGAAAAGTCGGGATCCCACTGACGTATCGCGCCTATCATCGCGCCCAAAACTCGCCTCTGAATTTTACACCCTGGCGCGTCGCGCCTCTCAGAGCGCATGAGAAAGGCCTCTGAATTTTGGGCCTTGGCGCGTTGCGCCTCTCAAAGCGCCTGAGAGGCCTCTCTGAATTTTGGCCCTTGGCGCCTCACGCCTAGCAGTGCGCCTGGCCCTGGGGCCTTCATCCTTAGCCGCTTTTCATGCTCTTTTACATCTCTTTTCTTCAAGTTGACTCCAATTCCCTTGAGAATTTCTGAAACAATTAATCATGTGTGTAAGTGCACAATCATCACAAGTTACACCAAAAATTAAGTTAATGACTAGAGATCATCCTTCAATCTAATCGACTCATGGGCAAATATTGACAACTTATGCATATAAATATGCCTAAGATCAAAGATTAAGTGGACAAAGCCTGGGAGTATTATAGAAGTCCTACAATGCTGGAACAAGGATGGAAATGTAGGAAAAAATGAGAATAGATGGAGGATTGTCCCAGCTTGCATTTGGTGGACAATTTGGAAGGAAAGGAATCAAAGAAGTTTTTGAAGGAAAACAGAACAATATCCAGAAGATAAAGACTAATTGCCTAGGGCTTTATTATTTTTGGTGTAAGCAAGTAGTGATAGGAGATACTGAAAATGTGTTTACTAGTATTGACTGGTTGTAACTAGAAGATCCTAAGAATGATGTAAGTAAAACTTTTGGAGGGGGACTATACTTTGATGTAGTATACCAGTGGATATATAGAAGTAATATTACCTTTCTAAAAAAAATATACTTTTGCAGTCTAAGCTTTCATGGTATCAGAGAGGGACTCTTTCCCCTAATATCATATGGATAAAACAGCCTTTCACGAATAGCATCTTTCTGAAACATCAACAGAAGACAACTCTGGAAGCTCCTACAGAAAATTTGATGAAATAAGGAGGCAATGTTTCTCACATGCCCTTCCAATTAACTTCTCATCGGTTAAAAGGTAAGAACTATTGGAATGGGCACAGTCCGTAAAGCTTGCAATCGATGGCCGTGGAAAGTTAGGACATTTGATTGGAGAGACGAAAAAAGGCGGGAGTTGGAGACTAAAGATGAACTCCTGGAGATCAGAGAATTCATTCGTGATTGCTTGGTTAATAAATTCCATGCAAGCAGTCATAGGTAAATCTTATCTCTTTTTGCCCACTGCTAAGGATGTCTAGGAAGACGTTAGGGAGAAATATTCTGATGTAGAAAATGCCTCTCAAATTTTTGAGTTAAAAATTAAACTATGGCAAGCTAAGCAGGGTGAGAAGGAAGTCACTACTTATTATAATGAAATGGTTTCTTTGTAGTTTGTCACGACCCGAGAGCACCCCCTAGTCGTAACACGGCGTATTCGACCTCGAAGAGGTCGTATACAAGCCCTTAGCATATCATGAACATTAAAGCATAGAAAAATAGTGGAAAATTTAAAACTTTTCTTTACAATCGAAGTCCTTATAAAATAAGAGAGAGTCTTTATAAAATACGAGAGAGTCTATGACACTATGTCTAAAACCATCTATAACATTAGACTTAAATCTCTTTAATACAAACTTAGGGACACGACCCTTACATAAAAGTCTAAAGACATAAAGTAAAGACATAAGTTGACAAGGTGGGTTTGTCCTCGAAACTATGAGGACTCCCCAAGTCTTCATTCCCAAGCTCCTTAGAAACCTATCTTCCATGTACAAGACACCACATCTCCAAACCCTACACTTTGTAGAAAATGTAGAAGAAAGGGTTAGCACAAAAAGTACCAAGTATGGAAGCCATGCATAAAAACCATTAAAACATGCTTAAAAAGGACATTTAGTTGAAACCATGCTTTATGCACATTTTGAACATCATCTTGAAAGAGTTGGAGAATCACAAGTCATAAGCAACTCACATATAGTTCATCAAAGCACAAAGGATAATAACATCACCATAAGCATAGTCTCTAAACATAATCTTAATACAATATTACTCATTACAAGACATACTACTCATGCATATTCAATCATTAAGATCATTGCATCATAATAGAATAATAACATAAGTAACCCTAGGTAGCACTTGTGCCATGTGTAGATAAAGCCCCATAACCCTATCCACACTAAGTACTACCTTTGGATCACCATGCTTATACTTAACATACATTAGTCTTATCCATAATTCATACACATAGTAAAGAGACATTCATAGACATTAGCTCATATCAAGGCAAGTCAATCATAATGCTAATTCAATGAAAGCATGCATTACTCATAATCCACATAATAAAATGGAACTACACCATGGCTACTTTAGAAGTCTACTTGTGCCATGTATGAGTGGCATCCCATAATACCCCTCATACTAAGTAGATCTCCTATAGGATTCATTAGTCATAGTTCATAAAACATATTCATATCATACATCTTAGTCATATTTCATATACTTCATATCATAAGTAAACCACCCTCATAACCCCTTCACAAGTTCACTTGTGCAATGTACATATGAAGTCCCATACCCCCATATATACTAAGCAAAACCCATCAAGAAGTCATAAGTGTAATTCACATGTATATTCATAATACATAGTAAGTGAAGTCATCTTTACTTCATACTTCATAAGTTGCCATACATAAGGGGCTCACACAAGAAACTCCTCAAAGAACCCACTTGTGCAATGTCTAGGTAAAGTCCCATACCCTTACCTATACTAAGTAGTACCCTTCAAGAAGCCCTAGTTAGAGTTCATATCTCTTTTCATAGTTGTTTTCATTCATTAGTTCCTTCTTGCATAATTGGGAGATTTTTCCATAACCGACATAGACCATGGGAGCTACCATGGAATCCGGTGTCTTTCTCCCACACCGAAAAGAGAGTGTTCAACTTTGCCAAGGTAGAACATTGGTACATCGTAGCATCTAGGTGTATCCACTAGCTAAAAATCCTATGGTGGCACATAGTTAAGAGATAAGGAGGTTGCTTCTAGAAACCCTCTTTATGCTAAATAGCATTGTAGTTTCCACCTCATGAGACCTTTCTTGTGGAAACCTAACACCTTGGTGAAGGAGTCCTATCCCATATACATATCCTCTCGGTGCTAAGCTCAAACTCCCCATTAAGTAATTTTTAAGTCTTTACTTAAGCATTAGTTCATAAAGAACATCTTAGGGACTCACTCCCTTGTATATCATATAGCTCAAGGTTACAAAGATGAGAATAGCCTTTCATCATAGAGCCAACATCAAGTGAGAATATTCTTTCATATCGTAATCGTATAGTGTTCATGAGAATTGCTTCTTATTCAACATAACAACATATTCATAATCATCTCACAATTTTCATGTTCACATCATAACATGCTTGTTTATACCTAGGGTTATAGGGAAGAGGAATCATAACTCAACACCATAATCAACAAATCAAGTAAACATCTTCATCATAAATAGATCAACAATTCAATAGAAGACTATTCATCAAATTGAAATCCTTCATTCATAACCTTCATGACCTTCTTCAAGATTCAACCCTATTTTCTTGATATTCATTCATCATATAGGATAATATCACAATACAATAATGAATTACATGTAAACATACTAAATTGACATCATTCAATCAACATTCAATACATGTTAGGGTTTAGAATTGAGAAAGAAGGGAAATCATGGGTCTTGTGGGGAATTGTTCAAAAACAATAAACATTACGTGAATTCATCCACAAATACTCATATATAATCATAAACAACCATTATAAATCAATGGAATAGATTTTAGAAAGAGACCCACGAACTTGATTGAAAACCTAGAAGTTGGGGAACTTTGAAAAACCTATTTGAAAGAGCTTCTTGGTGATAGCTAACCAAGAATCAAGAACTCTCATACCTTAGGTGTAGATTCCCATCAAAACCCCATGAGAAATACTCCATCTTCAAGCCCTAGTTGATCTCTTTCTTTGTTCTTCAATGGAGGAACTTGTAAAGAGAGAAATATTTCAGAGGGAGGGAATTTGATTTGATTTGGGTCTTTAAGTTAGGAGTGAGGGTCAACTTTAAATGGTCATATCTCATAGCTCAAAACGTTGTCACGCCCCGAGCTACCCCCGAGACGCGGACACGGGACCTAGGACCACAAGTGATCCCAAGCTAACCTTGCTGACATGATCATGAGCATACTAAAGATAATAAACTGATGCGGAAGCTAAATCATAAATGAAAAGATGGGGAATACCCATATACTATAACTGAGATAAGTGATAACTGATGAGTTTAATACAAAGAAGATATTAACTCAATGCTAAGCTGAATCTAACTATGTCTGAAAATAGCCTCTAACTGACTAGAAATGCTTGGACAGGCACAGCTAAGTCTAGCAAAACTGAAACTAAAGGACTAAAAAGATACTCATGACTATTGTCCTCAAAGAATGAGGACTCACCACTGATTCTACTGAACTAGAGATCGGGAACCGATCTAAGCGTGATCTGGATGCTGAGAACCTGAACCTACATCACGAGAAGATTTAGCGCAAAGTATGAGTCAGTACTTGAAAGGTACTGAGTATGCAAGATAGAGTAAAGTTGAAATAACATATAACTGAACAAAGCAAATAAGCAATGATATAATTTGAACATGTTATAGATACTGAATGTTGAGATAACTGAATGCAGTGACCAATTTATAACATGTTGAAACTAAGTACTGGATATACTGATAAATGGTCAATGCAATAGGATATGACTGAACTGTGGGAGCTAAATGTGGAGTCCGATGTATACGCCCCATCGAGAGGACCCAATATACCCTGCCAGAGGTATAGAGGCATGCTAGCGTGATCACTAAAATAATGCCCACAGAGGGGACTTACAACCTACGTGGCTAGTAGTTCTGGGACTATTTGGGTACACTGAACCCTAGTCCAACTCGGTATTATGCTATTCCCAATGGATTAAGTAATTAACACATTATGACCGAATTTCTGTAAGTTACTGGATAGCTCGAACTGAACATGCAAACTGAGAATGCAACAATTAAACTGATATTGATACATTAATAACTGAGGCATGTATAACTGAATAACTAAAATATCTTACCTAGCATGTGTAATTCAAGAACTAAATAAATACATAGCTAGGGTTCTGAAATTCATGCAATAAACTGAGCAATAACATGATAATCTGATTTGGGACATTTAATGTAACGACCCTAAAAACGAACTAGTGAAACTAGAGCCTCACATATGAGTTTGGAGTTGAGAACTTGATGAAATGATGAGAAATGACCGTGACGTCCGGAAACTAGTCATTTGAACTAGTGAGTTGTAAGGGTCAACTTTAAATGGTCATATCTTTTAGATCAAAATGAATTAGGTGGA
>JAJONQ010040073.1:0-17435 GCA_036250385.1 Solanum microdontum
TTACTTTGGGAATGAAGTGTCATGTAAGATAAAAAAAAAAAAAAGGCTTAATCGCAATGGTGAAGGTGATAATGATCCATGTTTCCATCAAAATTAATTTTTAATCAAAATGGTCGAGGATCTAAAAAACGTGAAAGGTGAGGTTTCACTAAAACTGAAAGACAATCAACTCTGACATATATTTTTCTTAATTATCTAAAAATTCAACCATATCTTAAGTAAGTGTTAAAGTAGATTATCAAATTACATATTAAGTATTTATTAACTAACAAAATATCTCAATGTACAATTATCAGCTTCTTCATAAGTACATGGGGTATGAAGTATAACACCCCAAAAGTTCATAATCCCAGATCAGACCTTTGAATGATTAGAAAAACTGACATCAACATTAAAGAATTTGTACGGACCGTGAAAGAAACTAGGGGCCTTGAGGGGATCTGTAGACCAAAGCTCAAAAATTGAGAAATTTGGAAGAGAGTTTCACGGACTTGTTTATGGACCGCGAAAGATTGGAGGGCCATATACTTATCCGCGAACCAAGACCTCAGAACTCAAAAATCTTGTGTTTTACGGGCACTTGTATGAGTCGTGGATAAACTTCTCTCCACTGACAGTGGACAACAAAATTACACTGTCAGTTCCTTTTTAGAAATACTAATTTCTTTTAATTTAATTATTATATTTTTATATATAAAGATTAATGATTTTTCAGCTTCTCTTTTCCTTTACATTTTTTTCAAAAAACAAGTTTTACAGATCTAAATCTTGTTTTTCGATAACTTCCAAAAAATTTAAATCTGATCCCTCATCAATAAGTTCAAAGAAAATGAGGTCAAATCAATTAAATTTTCAGCCAATTTCTTTCCTCACAGTCTTTGACCTTTCAAAAGACCCCTCATTAACTATGACCTCTCATCAATAATTTCAAAGACAATTCAACTTGCTCATTTTGTGGAAAATTTTGTATGAACTAAAAGATTGTCGATATATAATTAGCATCATCAAGTAGTCAACTCTTGTTGACATGGTGACCCTCTAATACAATGTACTAAAATATTGTCCATATATTATTGACCGAGACAATATCTCATATGGTCACTCTCAACTATGCGTTCTTTTCGTAATAAGTTATGCAACTTTGATTTTTAATTTAAAAGTCACACAATTAAGGATTTTTATAAACAAAGGCACTCAACTTTCATTTGTAATTCAAAAGTCACTCAACTATAATTATTTTACTTACGAAGTCACTCAACCTATTTATTAATTTATTCAATAAAATTTGGTGACATAACATTTTTATTTAAAACTCAAATTTCAAAAAATAAAAAGACATCATTAAAATCATTTGAAGAGTTGTGTTCATGAAAGTTGTTGGAGAGTACGTAGTTTAGCTAGGAAGGAGAAAAATATTCTTGTTATTACTACTTATAAGTTGGAGAAGATCTTTCCATGTGATTTCTTTGA
The DNA here is from genome assembly GCA_036250385.1 of Solanum microdontum. Taxonomy (NCBI): domain Eukaryota; kingdom Viridiplantae; phylum Streptophyta; class Magnoliopsida; order Solanales; family Solanaceae; genus Solanum; species Solanum microdontum. The sequence goes on from JAJONQ010040073.1 coordinate 1,471, forward strand.
TTTGATAGAGCATCTTCCAATTCACATTGTACAAGAGACCCGCCTTGGAGGTCCAGTTCAAACGCAGCGGATGTATCCATTTGAGAGCTAATGTTTTTATATTATTTATTAAGTTATTTTTTCTTATATTGTGACTAGCTATATATAGAATTATACATATAAAAAAACTGATAGTTGCAAACAAACTATTAAGCAAATGGGAAAGATTGATGGATCGGTTGTTTAAGATCATATTGCGAGTGAAATTGGTCATTTTTATTCTTATTACTTAGGCAATGAAGTGTCATGTATGATAAACATGCTCAATCGCAATGGTGAAGGTGAAAATGATCCTATGTATCCATCAAAATCAATTTTTAATCAAAATGGTCGAGAATCTAAAAAAGGTGAAAGGTGAGGGTTCACTAAAATTGAAAGACAATCAACTCTAACATATATTTTTCTGAATTATCTCAAAATTCAACCATATCTTAAGTAAGTGTTAAAGTAGATTATCAAATCGCATACTAAGTATTTACTAACTAACAAAATATCTCAATGTACAATTATCTGCTTGTTCGTAAGTACATTAGGTAATGACGACTATGTAACAACAGGTTTCCATTGTTATAGAAAAGCCAACGGGGAAAAATTTTGGGCCGAAAAACTTTTTGGTAGTAACTTGAAATTTCCCAACCTAGTCCAAATTTGGACGAAATCAGAGTTAGTGAGGTCTAGGGAAATCTGGTAAAAATTGGGAATCTAATTATGAATTTGATCATATGAGTAGATAGCTAAGACGCTAAGGAACCCGTACGAATTTACGGAATTGAATTCAGGCGAGTAGAACTTCCGAAATCGATCTTGGCGTGAGAGGGTAGTTTTTGAGTGTCAAGGGAAGAAGGTGTGTTGTGAAATGGGGTTTTGGAAATTCTTTATTTAGCTCTCTGTTCCATGCAAGCTGCTATGGTGGGATTTTGTGCCACCAGGGCGGGGTCATTGTAGCGGGGTGAGTACCACCGTGGCAGGACAGATGCGACTTAAATCGGAAATAAACCCCAAAAATATTTTATTCTGCACTTTTTGACTTTAAGAGCTAAGGAACGACCCCAGATGTTTTCTTGACAGTTTTCCACTATTATGAGGCTAAAGGTAAAGCTTTCACTCCCCGAATCCATTTTTTGATCCGTAGAACTTAGTTTCTTAGGTGATTATTATTGGGGAAGGGTTTGGAACTGTTTGGATGGTGGGAAATGCCCTAATCTGGGTATGGGGATCAAAGGTTTGATTCAGGGTTGATAGTGTTGGCTTTAATCTGGGTAATTAGACATCATTTATTGATTTCCATGTTATTATGATTGTTTGTAGACCAAGAACACACAAAAAGAATTCGAAGAGGGAAGAATCAAGTTTCTTAAGGGATTCAAGGTTTGTTTGAGGTAGGTGATGGTTGTAATTTCATGTTGTGTGAAATATGTTTGTTCTTGCTTCATTATGATGCATGTATGTATGCGAATGTTGTATTATTGATCACACTAATTGTAAATAAGGATAATTGAATGCATGAATCATGACTTGATTGCATGATTATAAGAATATACATGTGATTATGATTGTGGCTTGTTGAATAGATCGGATGTTGCGTTCCAACACACTAACTGGGATCGGTTGCCACTTACCGGCATAAACATTAGAACAGGTGACACGATCCGACACATTAACTTGGAACGGGTACCACGTACCGGTACACTAACAGTTTGAGTGTGGGTTCCATGAGAGGACCATTGACTTGACATAACTGTATATCTTAAGAATTATGAAATTGTACGTTGTTCGTAAATGATGTTGATATTGTATATGTTCAGTGTATGCATGTTATTATTATGTTGTAATGGCTTATGTTTGTTGCACTTAGTGGGATAGTTGAGTGATCATACCAGTACACTGTGGATGTGTAGTGATACTGCACTTGCTCTTTCTTTGTTGAGTACATGGCATCTTCAAGCGGCTACTGACAGACCTCGTTTAGAAGATCAGTGATCGTCATCAAATTCAAGGGTGAGCCAGTTCTTTCGGGCTGCCATGAGTTCTCTTTTCGTCTATGTCCACATTTTGAGCTTAGACTAGTACTTAGGATTTCTTATGTTTAATTGGGTTGTACCCATTTTCTTAGACTAGTTGAGCATTAGATATTTTGGTACATTAACATTCAAGTTCTAGGTATTATTCCGCATTTGTTTTGGTTGTTAGACTTTTGTTTGGAGTATATGGGAACTCCCTATTTCTTTCCTTAGCATTTAAAGTTGCTTCCGTATCTTCAAATGCCTTAGAATTTTGTTTGAGTTTATTAGTTTGGGTTGTAGTAATGGTTCTCCCACCGGAGGGCTAGTGTGGGTGTCACTCACGACGGTCTAGATCGCGACAAAGTTGCTATCAGACCCTTAGTTCGTTGATCTCGATGTACCAAAATGAATCTAGTAGAGTCTTGCAGAATGGTACGAAGATGTCTGTACTTTTCTTTGAGAGGCTATAGGACTTTAGGAAACCTCTCTGTTTTTCTGGTGTCTTATTTCATGCTATAACTTGATTCCAATTTGTATATGGTGATTCCAATTGGTATCTAATTTTCTTCACTCTTTTGTCCGCAGATGGTTAACACTAGATTCAACGGTGTCAGACCCATAGCTCCCGTCAACGCGCCAGTTGAGGAATCCACAGCAAGAGGTCACGGTCGAGGCAGAGGTAAAGAAAGAGCTAGGGGAAGAGGTCGAGGAAGGGTCGTGCCTACTAAGGATGGAGTATCGGTTTGAGATGCTCCCAGAAATGAGGCCCCTCCTACGCATCATGAAGAGATAGAGGAGAATGTTGAGGTTGATGATAAGGAGAATGTTAGCTCAAGAGATTATGTCATTCTTGAAAGGATTGGTTGGTCTTAGAGTGCTTCCCTCTATTCAAGCAACTCAAGCTCCCGCCAATCCCCCTATTGCTATCACTGTCCCCAAAGTGGGTGGAACTGTAGGTAATGATGATTTCTTCCATCCTTTGTTGGGTCCTGTTATAACTGGTAATGAGCATGAGATGTTGATTCAGTTCTAAAAGTTAAAATCGCCTGTGTTCCATGGTTCCAAGAGTGAGGACGCATATGAGTTCATCCTAAATTTCTACGAGAGGCTTCAGAAGTTAGGAATTGTCCATCAACATGGCATGGAGTTTATGACGTTCAACTTCAGGGTGAGGCTAAGAAGTGGTGGAGAGCTTATGTGGAATGCAGATCTTCAGTTTTACCGCCACTTACTTGGACCCAATTTCATGCTCTGTTGTTGGAGAAGTATGTGCCTCAGACTTTTAGAGATCGTAAGAAAGATGAGTTCATGGCTTTGGAGCAAGGTGGTATGACTATGGTTGCTTATGAGGCCAAGTTACATGTTTTGTCTAGATATGCTACGCAATTGGTGACTACTGAGGAAGTGAGGATCCGCCTATTTGTTAAGGGACTGAATTTTGAATTGCATGTATTATCTGTCCATATGACCTCTTCAGGAAAAAGCTTTAATGGGGTAACAAATTTTATGAAGAAAGTGGAGGGGATGAGGCAAGACGGTCAGGCTAAGGCATTGGCTAAGAAAGCCAAGAATTTAGGCAACTTTCAGAGTTCTTACTCTAGAGGTTCAGGGAGGCAGACACTTGTAGCCGGACCAATTCAATCCGCTATGCCCGCTTCTACAGGTCCGGAACTCCACCTCATAATTTAATTTAGGATAGCCAGGGAGTCGCACCTTCAGCGGGCTGTAGGTCATCTTTTGATTGTACTTGTTATAACTATGGAGAACCTGGGCATATGAGGAGAGATTGTCTCCACCCGCACATAATGGATTTTGCACAGCCGCAGACTATAGCAGTGGTACCCACGGGAAATGGTAATAATGGTCGAGGGCGTCCACAAGGTGGGCAATGAGGAAATCAGCGAGGCCGTGGAGGTAGAGGAAATGGTAATGCAAGCAGGGGTACAATGCAGCCAGGCAGGGAAGTCGCCCGTCATGATGATAGAGCTCAGTGTTATGCCTTTCCGGGCAAGACCGAGGTGGAGGCGTCTGACGCAGTGATCATAGGTACTATTCTTGTCTGTGACCGGATGGCTAATGTGTTATTTGATCCGGGTTCTACTTATTCTTATGTGTCCGTGCGATTTGCCTCAGAATTTGCTATGATTTATGATATACTTGATATCCTCATCCATGTTTCTACCCCAGTTGGAGAGTCTGTCATAGTCACCCATATTTATCGTGCTTATCGTATTTTGTTTATGGGTCTTCAGACTTAGGCTGATTTGGTGATTTTGGATATGATTGATTTTGATATAATCTTAGGCATGACTTGGTTGTCCCCCTATTATATTGTGTTTAATTGTAATACCAAGTCTGTAACTCTAGAAAGTCCAGAAGGGGAAAAGTTAGAGTGGGAAGGGGTGTACAAGCTTAAGCAAGCTAAGATCAAATCCTCCATTCAGGCTAGGAAACTTGTAGTGCAGAGTTGTTTGGCTTATGTGGCTCATATTAGGGATATTGAGGTTGAGTCTCCGTCTATTGAGTTTATTCCCATGATGTCAGAATTTAGAGAAGTGTTTCCTACTGATTTGCCTGGTATGCCTCCGGACAGAGATATAGATTTTTTTATTGATTTAGAACCTGGTACCCGCCCCATTTCTATCCCTTTATATCGCATGGCTCCAACAGAATTAAGAGAGCTTAAGGCTCAAATCCAAGAACTTCTTGATAAAGGATTTATTCGTCCTAGTGTTTCCCTGTGGGGTGCCCCAGTCTTGTTTTTAAGAAAAAGGATGGTAGTATGAAGATGTGTATAGATTACCAGCAATTGAATAGGGTCACCATCTGAAACAAGTATCCATTGCCTCAAATAGATAATATTTTTGACCAATTGCAAGGTGCATCCGTTTTCTATAAGATTGATCTAAGGTTTGGTTACCATCAGTTAAAAATTAGGCCTGAGGATGTGCCCAAGAAGACGTTTAGAACCTGTTATGGGCACTATGAGTTTCTACTTATGTTGTTTGGGTTGACATATGCGCCTGCAGCTTTCATGAGTTTGATAAATGGTGTGTTCAAACCATTTCTTGATTCATTTGTTATAGTATTTATTGATGATATTTTGGTCCATTAGAAAAGTGAGGAAGAGCATGACAACCATCTTCGTATTGTTCTGGGTGTTCTTGGGAAACAAAGGTTGTATGCAAAATTCTCTAAGTGAGAATTTTGGTTGACTTTGGTTGCCTTTTTGGGGCATGTAGTTTCAAAGGAAGGGGTAATGATAGATCCCCAAAAGATTGAGGCAGTTAAGAATTGGGTTCGGCTTAGCTCTGTGACGGAAGTTAAGAGTTTTGTGGGGCTCGCTAGCTACTATCATCGGTTTGTGAAAATCTTTGCTTTTATTGCCACACATCTGACAAATTTGACCAAAACGGAGGTACCATTTGAATGGACTGAAAAATGTGAAGAGATCTTTCAAAAGCTCAAGACTCTCCTAACCACAACACTTATTCTAGCACTATCGGTGGAAAGTAAAGATTTTATAGTTTATTGTGATGCTTGACATTCTGGCTTGGGTGCGGTGTTGATGCAGGATAAGAATGGCATAGCCTATGCATCGCGACAGTTAAAGGTTCATTTGAGGAATTATCCAACGTATAATTTGGAGTTAGCAGCGGTAGTATTTGCTCGTAAGATCTGGAGGCATTATCTTTATGGTGTAAAGTGTGAGGTTACTGATCATCGCAGTTGACAACATGTATTCACTCAAAAGGATCTGAATTTGAGACAGCAAAAGTGGATGGAGTTACTCAACGATTATGATGTGATCATCCAATATCATCCGGGTAAGGCTAATATAGTGGTGGATGCACAAAGTCAAAAAGCGGTGAGTATGGGTAGTTTGGCTTGCTTGAGTGCAACTAAGCGACCTTTGGCTAAGGAAATCCAGACCTTGGAGTCTAAATTCATGCAGTTGGGCACCCCAGAAAAAGGTGGGGTGTTAGCTAGCATCGAGATTAAGGCCGCATTCATTGAGGAGATCAAGGCCAAACAGTTCGAGGATGAAAATTTGAACAAGCTTAAGAAGAAGACTGCGATTGGTAAGGCACAAGAGACCACTCTTGATGCGGAAGGTGTGCTCAGTTTTAAAGGAAGGATTTGTGCTCCTCGAGTTGATGACTTGATTCAAAAATTGTTGACAGAATCCCATGGTTCGCGATATTCCATTCATCTGGGTGTGACCAAGATGTATCGAGATTTGAAGCGAATTTATTGGTGGCCTGGTATGAAGAAAGACATAGCGGAGTTTATGGCTAAGTGTCAAAATTGCCAACAAGTAAAGTATGAACATCAAAGGCCTACATATTTGCTTCAGAGAATGCCAATTTCGGAATAGAAGTGGGAAAGGATAGCCATGGATTTTGTGTTTGGACTTCCCAAGACTTTGGGGAAATTTGATTCTATTTGGGTAGTGGTTGACATATTGACTAAGTCAGGCCATTTTATTTCGGTCAGAATAGATTATAATGCTCAGCAATTGGCTAAGGTTTATGTGAAGGAGATAGTGAGGTTGCATGGGGTGCCCCTTTCTATCATCTCAGACCGTGGTACACAATTCACCTCTAAGTTTTGGAGAAATTACATAAGGAATTGGGTACACAACTCACTTTTAGTACAACTTTCCATCCACAGACGGACAGACAATCAGAAAGACTATTCAAGTGTTAGAAGACATGTTGAGGGCATGTGTGATTGATTTTGGAGGGAATTAGGATAAGTTCCTACCATTGTGTGAGCTCTCCTACAATAATAGTTATCACTCCAGCATAGATATAGCACCATTTGAGGCACTTCATGGGAGGGGATGTAGATCACCCACAGAATGGTTCGAGGCTGGAGATGTTAAACCATTGGGGGTTGATTTAGTGAAGGATGCTCAAGATAAGGTGAAGAGCATCCAAAAGAGGTATGCTGAGGTAAGAGACATGGCATTTCAGACTAGTGAGAAAGTTCTTCTTAAGGTATCACCCATGAAAGGGGTGATGAGATTTGGCAAAAAGGGCAAGCTAAGTCCGTGATACATTGATCCAATTGAGGTTCTTGAATGTGTAGGGCCAGTGGCTTATAGATTGACTTTACCTCTTAACCTATCCGGAGTTCATCCGGTATTTCAAGTGTCCATGTTGAGGAGATATCATGGTGACAGAGATTACATCATAAAATGGGACTCAGTGGTATTAGACAAAGACCTTCAGTATGAGGAGGAAACAATTGCAATTCTTGATCGTGATGTCCGAAAGTTGAGGACCAATGAGATTAAGTCCGTGAAAGTTCAATGAAAACGTCGTCTGGTTGAGGAAGCTACTTGGGAAACCAAGAAAGACATGTGAGACAAGAATCCCCAGTTGTTCGGCGATTCAGGTACCACTCCACTCTTGCTTTAGCCTATTTTTCCTAGTTTGTCATTCGGGGACGAGTGATGGGTAAATTGGTATCTATTGTAACGATCGGTTTCCGTCTTATAGAAAAGCCAACGGGGAAAAATTTTGGGCCGAAAAACTTTTTGGTAGTAACTTGAAATTTCCCAACCTAGTCCAGATTTAGACGAAATCAGAGTCAGTGAGGTCTAGGGAAACTGGTAACAATTAGGAGATCTAATTATGAATTTTATCATATGAGTAGATAGCTAAGATGCTAAGGAACCCGTACGACTTTACGGAATTGAATTCGAGCAAGTAGAACTCCCAAAATCGATCTTAGCGTGAGAGGGTAGTTTCTGAGTGCCATGGGACGAAGGTATGTTGTAAAATAGGGATTTGGAAATTCTTTATTTAGATCTCTATTCCATGAAAACCGCTATGGCAGTATTTTGTACCGCTAGGCTGGGGATTCTGTAGCAGAGTGAGTACCGCCGTGGTGGGATAGATGTGACTTAAGTCAGAAATAAACCTCAAAAATGTTTTATTCTGCACTTTTTGACTTTAAGAGCTAAGGAATGACCCCCAAGTTTTTTCTTGACAGTTTTCCACCATTCTTGTGGCTAAAGGTAAGGTTTTCACTCCCTGAAGCCATTTTTTGATCTATAGAACTTAGTTTCTTGGGTGATTATTATTGTGAAAGGGTTTTGGAACTGTTTGGATGATGGAAAAAACCTAATCTGGGTATGGGGATCAAGGGTTTGATTTAGGGTTGATAGTGTTGGCTTTAATCCGAGTAATTAGACATCGTTTATTAATTTATGTGTTATTATGATTGTTTGTAGACCAAGAACAAGCGGAAAGAATCCGGAGAGGGAAGAATCAAGTTTCTTAGGGGATTCAAGCTTTGTTTGAGGTAGGTGATGGTTGTAATTTCATGTCGTGTGATATATGTTTGTTTTTGCTTCATTATGATGCATGTATGTATGTGACTGTTGCATTATTGATCACAGTAATTGTAAATGAGGATAATTGAATGTCATGAATCATTACTTGATTATATGATTATTAGAATATACATGTGATTGTGATTGTGGCTTGTTGAATAGATCGGGTGTTGTGTTCTGACATACTAACTGGGATCGGTTGCCACGTACCAGGATAAACATTGAAACGGGTGTCACGATCTGACACACTAACTTGGAACGGGTACCACGTACCGGTACACTAATAGTTTGGGTGTAGGTTCCATGAGAGGACCATTACTTGACATAACTGTATATCTTGAGAATTGTGAAATTGTACATTGTTCGTAAATGATGTTAATATTGTATATGTTCGGTGTATGCATGTTATTATTATGTTGTAATGGCTTGTGTATGTTACACATAATGGGATAGTCGTGTGATCCTACTAGTACACTGTGGTTGTGTACTGATACTGCACTTGCTCTTTCATTGTTGAGTATAGGGCATCTTCAAGCAGCTACTGACAGACCTCGTTTAGAAGATCAGTGATCATCATCGAATTCATGGGTGAGTCAGTTCTTCCAGGCTTCCATGAGTTCTCTTTTCGACTATGTCCACATAGCGGTCTTAGACTAGTACTTGGGATTTCTTATGTTTAATTGGGTTGTACCCATTTTCTTAGACCAATTGAGCTTTAGATGTTTTGGTACATTGACTTGCAGGTTCTAGGTATTATTCTGCATTTGTTTTGGTTGTTAGACTTTTGTTTGGAGTTTATGGGAGCTTCTTATTTCTTTCCTTAGTATTTAAGCTTGTTTCCGTATCTTTAAATGTCTTAGAATTTTAGTTGAGTTTATTAGTTTGGGTTGTAGTAATGGTTCTCCCACCAAAGGGTTAGTGTGGGTGTCACTCACAATGGTCTGGGTTGTGACAGTATAACACCCCAAAAGTTCATAAGCCCAAATCAGACCTTGAAATGATTAGAAAAATTGACATCAACATAAAAGAGTTTGTACGGACTATGGACCCTTTCACGGACCGTGAAATAAACCAGGGGCCTTGAGGGGATATGAAGACCAAAGCTCAAAAATTGGGAAATTTGGAAGAGAGTTTCACGGACTTGTTTATGGACCGTGAAAGATTGGAGGGCTATATACTGATCCGTGAACCAAGCCCTCAGAACTCAAAAATCTTGTGTTTTACGGGCACTTGTATGGATCGTGGAGGATTATACGATCCATGGAAGGCTTCTGTGAAATGCCTCCTTCAGTTTTTAAGTTAGAATTATTTTGGTCTTTTTTCGCTTTTTTTTTTAAATTCCTATACTATGTTGTTTTTACTTATTCTAAGCGGGATTAGAGGACTCTTGTTAGCCTAAACCCTCCCTTACACTCATAACTTCCCCAAAATCAAGTTCTTTACTTTCAAGTCTTTTCTCGAGCAAGAACTAGGGTTCTAAGCTTCAAGTCCTCATTCCATGAATCAAGCCAAGGATTTTACTCCAGGTATGTGGAATTTCATCAATGAGTATCCCTTCACCCATTGAGTCCCAAGAAAACCTCAATTTTCAAGTTTATGATTCCTACAAGCTATAACTTTATATGATCTTCATGAGTTTTCATTGTTAATTAGTTTCCTTCATGATCAGTCCTAAATGCATGTTTTACCCATGGATATCATGATTTCAATTATAATTTCATGTTTTCAATGATAATTTCATGAACCCATAACATTCAAGTATTTTCATGACTCGGAATTAGATTAAATATATTCCAGATTATTTTCAGATTCCATGACATAAAATGCTTTTAGATAAAGTAACTCTTAGTATAGTTTTAGTTATCATGATTTATAAGCTACTCAGTATGTAATAGGTATCACTATTATCAGATTATCACTGTTTCTAGATTATGTATGTTTTCGTTGGGAGTAATACTTAGCACCAAACAGACTTTAGGGATGAATGTTTTTAGTCAGCGTCCATGGACCTTTATTAGCAATCTCTAAGTCCCAAAACTATGTGTCACCCATAGTATTTGTCATAGATAGACATTAGCCAGTGGATCCACCTTAGCTCAGTTATCAGGTCCCTTACGATCACAAGTATTGGACATCTTCTTTTCGTTATAGGGGAAGTACACTGAATTTCATGTAGTAGCTCACATGATTTATGTCAATTTGAGTATTTTCCAAAATCAAGTTTTCAGTTATTGCATGATCTTTTACTTATGCATTTGAGATCAATATATCTCAGCTTCATGTTATTTTACTTGGTCATTGCATCAACATATTTTACAAATTCAGTATGCTTAGATATCACGTTTATTATGAATATTCCCCATACGATATAGATTCAAAGTGTCAACAACATACTATATGCATAGATTGTTTACGATATAGATTCAAAGTGTCAACAACATACTATATGCATAGATTGTTTACGATATAGATTCAAAGTGTCAACAACATACTATATGCATATATTGTTTGATAATATATGTTCTGATGCTCAATATCTAGCTCACGGTTATAACAGATCCAGTCAGCGTTGCAGCAGCTTTTGGTGCATCCTCATTACCCAAGAATGAACCCTTTATCTTTGATTCTTAGTATTGCACTTTCTATTTCAGATAATTGGAGTTAGCAAGGGGTTTGTCCTAGAAACTCATATTAGTAGAGGCTTTCAGATATTTAGATATAGATTCCGCTTATGTCACATCTTTTAAATGTTAGTCTATCTCAGTATTATGAGCTTTTTTAAGACATTTCAGATTTAGCTTTTGTGCTTACTTTCTAGTTTTTCTTTGGTTTTATGGTAATCTTAGTGTCAGGTCATGAGATTAGCTTGGGGTCACATGTGGATCTTAGCACTGTATCATGTCTAGTGAATAGTCTCGAGACATGACATGAAGTTATATATACGAGTTTTTTCAAATGGCTAAAAGAATATTTAAGCCTGAAAGGTTATATTGAACCAATAAGTATATATATTCATTTAAAAAATGTATATTTTTGAATAACAATATGTAGGTTTATGACGAACACACAAATGTTGAACATCTGCAATTGGTTGCAATTGGTGACAGAATTTGCACTTGGACCTGAATCTCAAATTTAGAAAATGAATAAGTGTAGTATAAATGATTTCATGTTCCAAATTGAAGAAGCTTCTAGGTATAAGAAAACTAATAGTAGCAGTGTACGCGTTCAAGGTGATATCAATGGTAATGGCCAAACTCTTGATATTATGGTGTCATTGATGAGATTATTGAAGTAAGATATTCAGGTTGGTCTAAAAAAAATAGTATTGTTTCAGTGTACGTTGTTTGACCCATCACATAGATGCACAAGAATGAATCAACAATATAATATAATTGAAGTTAAGCACACGAGAAAATATGAAATTTATGATCCTTTTATCATTACACAAAATGCTAAGCAAGTGTATAATGTTCCATATTTGTTGCATAGAGGTAAGGTCGATTGGTGAGTTGTTATACAGACTAAGCATGCGGGAAAGATTGTATTGGGAATGTGAGATGTGGCGTACTAAAATGATATTGCAATTGTTCAACAAGTTGATGTTGAATTAGAAATCACTTTAAAACATCATTAATGCATATTAAAAGGAAATTTATGATGATGAGATAATGACAAATGTTGAGAAAGAAATAAATGAGAAAAATGAATCATTTCGAGAGGATGAATGAGATGATAACAATGAAACCCAAAGAGGAAGAATGAGATAATAATGGAAATAAAACAAGCGAGGAGAAAGAGTCAGAGAATATATACTATACCTAGTATGTAAGTTTATTTTGCTAACACTAATCGTATTCAATACTTATAATTTTATATATTGTAATGTAAATTTGCATGCAGATATCATCGGGTGGTGATGGTGCTAAATCTCATCATCTTAGGATTAATCAGTCTAGTAAAAGTAGGAGGCCTATAGATCCTGAGAATATTCCAGGATAGGTCCCAACTAAGCTAGAGCAACACTTTTCTACACACATTTCTTATATTTCATTTGGAACTGGGGATCTCTTAGAGTATCATAGTGCATACCGTTGGCCATATGGAGTTTCTTCTTTTTCCCAATCCTTACCTCTATTGTGGCACACTTACCTACCTACAAACACCATTCCTCAGGCACAACCCTTATCATCTAATAGAATATCATCTTATACCCCATCTCCCACCGTTATATCCCCCCACCTATCAGGTTTGAGTAGACTTAGAGATTTCAGTTCTGAGTTTGATGTTATGGATGGTACTCCATCATTTGAATCATTGTTATATACATTTGAGAGTATCACCTAAACCTTCACTTTCAGTTGTTTTTACACTTGATGAGGAGGAGGATCTGCTTGAGCTAGCAGCTGGAGAGAGGCTTTGATAGAGTGATGATTGAGCCTAATGGATTATCATAAGTTTATTTAGTTAAATATTAATTAATTTTTTTTCTACATTAATTATTCATGAATTCACATGTTTATTATGTGTTTTGTAGGTGAAATCCCTCAAATGACGCTTCTATGGCTTTACATGAGAGTGTTAGGAAGCTTTTTACGGAGCCTTATCACTCTTGGAGTGAGATTCCAGAGGGGATATGTCATGCCATATTTAATGAGTTTAAGGTATGTAATTAGTAATATATATTTTTAGTTAAGTTTGATACTATTTAGTATAATTTATTAATCATCTAATGCTACTCACTTTATTTTCAGACTATGTATACTTGGAAGCGAAAGTACAATATTTTCATTGTGATCACTTTTGAGAGGAGGGCCAGTGCCAGATTGTCTAGCTGGCTAAAAAAAGCTCAGGATTTTGAGACAAGTGAAATGTGGCTTTTGCCAAATGTCTTTGAGGCATTGTCTCGATATTGAGGCACAGATGAATTCAAGACTTTGTCCGAACAAGCCAAGAAAGCTAGTCACATGTTTATTATGTGTTTTGTAGGTGAAATCCCTCAAATGATGCTTCTATTGCTTTACATGAGAGTGTTAGGAGGGCTTTTTACTGATCCTTATCACTCTTGGAGTGAGATTCCAGAGGGGATATGTCATGCCATATTTAATGAGTTTAAGGTATGTAATTAGTCATATATTTTTCTAGTTAAGTTTGATACTATTTAGTATAATTTATAAATCATCTAATGCTACTCACTTTATTTTCAGACTGTGTATACTTGGAATTGAAAGTACAATATGTTCATTGTGATCACTTTTGAGAGGAGGACCAGTGCCAGATTGTCTAGCTGGCTAAAAAAAGCTCAGGATTTAGAGACAAGTGAAACTTGGCTTTTTCCAAATGTCTTTGAGGGATTGTCTCGATATTGAGGCACATATGAATTCAAGACTTTGTCTGAACAAACCAAGAAAACTAGAAACAATGTTAAGGATGACTCATTGCACACTGAGGGTGCAAAGAGCGTTGAAACACTAACGAGAGAGATGCTAGTTTCCTAAATTTAAACTTCTAATTCATAGATTTAAATAGAGTTTTGATTAAATATTACTTGATTGTTGTATAAAATTATATAGTTTTTTAGGGAAAAGAATTGGGGATGTAATGACCCGGAAGGTCATTTTTGGAAATTTTTGTAAAAATTAATGTTTTATCCCTCCTGATAGTTTCCTTGAGTTATTTCTAATTAGTTTGTGGTGTTGGTTTTGAAATTTGAGCAAAAGATTGTGATTTTTGGTAGTTTTGACTTTTTAGAGGCTTAAGTTGTTTAAAGGTGGTTTTTGGTATCTACCAGAGTTTTGAGACTCCAAATAGAATTCCGCCAGTTTCATCATCTCTGAAATGTGGAATGTTGTCTAGAGTAGTCATCAATTTCAGATTCGGAATTGCTTTATTGATTCGAGGTATTAAGTTGGAAGTTGATGTGATTTTAGCCTTTGAGTTGACTTTGGAAAACATTTGAAGTTAGGTTGCTTGGATAGGATTTTCGACGGTTCCATTAGATTATGAGGATGATTAAAGGCCTAGGAGAGGTCTTGGTTGAATTTTCAAAGGTTTAGGACTTAATTTGGCCCTTTTAGGCGTTATGCTAGTTTATTGCGACTCTCACGGGTTTCAAGTCAAGGAGATATGGAATTCATATTTTGGTGGTTTCATTAAAATCTGGAACGTTGAGTTTATTTGGGTATCATATCTTTTTTTAGTACTCGAGGTTCCGAACGAATCCTGAGAGTCCATTAGGAAACTTTATGTGCCTTGTGTGATTATTGTTGGTTTCTATTTTCTGGTGCCAGGTATTTTGTTCATCGCAACCACTAGACCTTCTCGTGAGATCGCATGGAATTGTTTTTGTATGCTTCACGATCGTGTGACCCCCGTCCCGATCACATAAGTGTCTTTTTTCTAGTTATTGCGATCACACGAGGCCCAGTTGCGATGGTCAAATTAAATAAGATGACTTGTTTACTTATCGTGATCGCAGGACCTTGGGTCGCAATCGTGATGAGCAATTTTGCCTGAAAAATATGTCTTTCCAAAAATTGGGTTTTATATCTGTTTCACCATTTTTGTGATTTGAGAGCCCGGCTTTGGCGATTTCAAAAGGGTTTATCAAGTTTCTTCAATTGAGTAATGATTTCTAACTCCCCACCTCTTACACCCATTAGTTATTGACATAATACATAAACATGACCCTTAACTTGTCTTCAACGGACAATTATGCCCTCCAACTTTGGGTGTGCACAAATAGGCACTTAAACTTGTATAAAATTGAACACGTAGACACACGTATCCTTTTTGAAAAACGACGGAAGTGACTACATGGCCTTTTTATTATTTTTTACCAAAATAAAGACCCGTCATATTTGAAGCATTTTTTAGTAGTGAATTTCAAAGAAAATGAGGTTAATTTTCAGCCAATTTCTGTCCTACTCCCTGACCTTTTCAAAGACCCCTCATTAAATATGACCCCTCATCAATAATTTCAAAGAAACTGCTCTCTGTCATTAAAGACAAAGCATGAGAATGACAGCACTTGCTCATCCTCACTCATATTTAAGTGGCTGCTTAAAGTCGTCAATTCTCGTTGACATAGTCCATATTAAAATTCTAAAGTAGTTGACACTCTATCAAACAAGAGTTGTTCACTATTGACTTAGCACACATCTTAAAAACCAATAAATAATAGGAGTAATATTACTATATTTCCCTTTGAATATATTAAATTTAAGACTTTGGGAAATGTATTAGATATTGAATAGTATTTAATAGTAAGAGTAAAATACATAAAGGGTAAATTATCTCTTGGCTTCCAAACTGGACAAGTATTATTGAATAACTATTTTTAGTATAGTGGATAAATAAAGATGGACGGAGGGAGTAAAAGATTGTCAATATATAAAATTATCAATTCTCGTTGACATAGTCCACGTTAAAATTCTAACATAGCTGACCCTCTATTCCAATTAAATTAAGTACGTATAAATGGAACTGTGATGGGCTGGAGAATCAAACACATAATACTTACATCCCTAGTCTCCTTTAACAATGGCTCCTAATTATGTGATGATAGTTGCTCTGAT